>SJYA01000083.1:497497-511604 GCA_006410615.1 Neotragus moschatus | reverse complement strand
AGCCTGGTGGGCTGCAGTCCATGGGGTCGCGAAGAGTCTGACACGACTGAGTGACTTCCCTTTCACTTTTCACTTTCATGCATTGGAGAAGGAAATGGCAACCCACTCCAGTGTTCTTGCCTGGAGAATCCCAGGAACGGGGGAGCCTGGTGGGCTGTCGTCTGTGGGGTTGCACAGAGTCGGACACGACTGAAGTGACTTAGCAGCAGCAGCATACATTGTGTATTGATTTCCTGCAATGAAAGGAGAGTTTAATTTATTTACCCCATCAGCCTTCCCTCTGCTCCCTGCCCTTGACCTGTCCCCCAACTATCTAGCCTTCTTTGGAAGTTAATTGAAGATAGGTTATATGGCACCCCACTCCAGTACCTTTGCCTGGAAGATCCCATGGACGGAGGAGCCGGTAGTCTACAGTCCATGGTGTTGCAAAAAGTCAAACATGACTGAGTGATTTCACTTTCACTTATAGTAAGAAGAGGGTGTAGGAAGAAAGATGAATATATGATGTCAAGGAAAGAGTAGGCTTAACTTAGAAGCACAGTCAAATGCTGTCCTACTATGATATCTATACTGCTGGCTTAGAAAACAGTAGAACAACAGGTTTTGGGCGGAAGACTCTGGGGAATAGGGAGTCTATAAAATATAAAGAATGATCAACTACCTGTGCAAAAATGGGAATATGGTAATGGGATTCGGTAGAGAAATGAAAAACGATAATTAATTCTAAATGACACTAAAAAGTATTTTCCTTCAAGAAATATAAGGGCTGCTGCTGCTGCTGCTGCTAAGTTGCTTCAGTTGTGTCTGACTCTGTGCAACCCCATAGATGGCAGCCCACCAGGTTCCCCCATCCCTGGGATTCTCCAGTCAAGAGCACTGGAGTGGGTTGCCATTTCCTTCTCCAATGCAGGAAAGTGAAAAGTGAAAGTGAAGTCGCTCAGTTGTGTCTGACTCTTAGTGATCCCATGGACTGCAGCCTACCAGGCCCCTCCCTCCATGGGATTTTCCAGGCAAGAATACTGGAGTGGGTTGCCATTGCCTTCTCCGAATATAAGGGCTAGTGGGTTTATGGGAGATGAAATATAATCCTAGTATATGATTCAAGGTTCCAACTGACTACACTTGGTAGCAGCCACATCACAGTAATAGTAATTGCTAGGTTTGAGTGAAAGTAAAGTGAAATCGCTCAGTCGTGCCCAACTCTTAGCGACCCCATGGACTGCAGCCTACCAGGCTCCTCTGTCCATGGAATTTTCCATGCAAGAGTACTGGAGTGGGTTGCCATTTACTTCTCCAGGGGATCTTCCCCACCTAGGGATCGAACCTGGGTCTCCTGCATTGCAGGCTTTACTGTCTGAGCCACCAGGGAAGCCACTAGATATGAGAGTTTGGAGCTAATCAAACTACATAAATATAGAAGTAAATTTAAGGCTGTCAAAACTTGGGTAGAGCAAGGAAGAGGATGAGGTGTGGGTGGGAGCATTAATGTCCTTTCTCACTCTGCATAATGGGGAGTCAGTGCCTATTGTTTGTGATTCCTAACATTTGAAGTGAAGGTTTAGCTACACTGTTTGCAATTGCAAAAGTATCAATGAAGGGACTGAGGATAATGATTTAACTATATGTATATTGAAAGATTAACTTCCTGAGAAAGGAAGTAAGGGTGGTAAATTTTCTGATACTTTGTGTCTCTAAAAATGGCTTTATTCTACCCTTATGCTCAACCACTAGTTTCATTTTATATAGAATCTTTTTTTGCATTTATAGTCCATTAGTTTAAATGTTTTGCTCTACTTGTTTTCATACTTGCGGTATTACTAGGATCCACTGTTGTTTCTGCATTGGTGACCTATTTTTTTTTTTTCTTCTTAAAATAATTTGATCCCATCCTTAAACTTGATGTTGTTAACTTTTACAAAGATGAATCTATACCTGGATATCTTTTTCATTCTTTTATTTGTTACTTGATGAACCTTTTCAATTGAAAAGTCATGTCCTTCGGCCCTGGGGAATTCTCTTGTACTATGTCTTTGACAATTTTTCCCCTACATTTTTTCTTAATATCTAGTTCTTGAATTCTGGTTAATCAGAGACTGGACTTGCTTTTTTTTACCTCCTGAATTACATATTTTCTTTTATTTATTTATCTATTAAATATACTTTTACTCTTTGTAGATTATTTCCTTTAATGTGACTTTCATTTCTTGAATTCAACTTTTATTTTGGGAATTTTATTTGCCTTTTTTCCGAGAGCTCTTATTCTTTTATTGCTCTATTTTTGTTGAATCCATTTCTTATTTTATACATTGAGTGTGTTCCTATATCTTCTTTCCAGATACTAATGAAAGCATCTTTTAAAATCTTGTTCTATTCTCTAAAGTTTTTCTCTCTTTTTTGGAGTTAACTTTTCCATTTGAATAGTTTGGTGCCTTTTTTCTCACTTTTTCTTCCCCCTTAAAAGTTCATTAGTGATTTGTTACCTTTAATGGTTAGAAATGAGTTATATAAGAGTTTCCTAGAAACTCTGTAGATGTGGACAGGATTGATCATTAGTTTTATCTTTATAGTGAACAGGAAAAACGCCACTTCTTATCCTGGGCTTCTGTAAATGTTAGAGTCTGAGATCTCTTCTATTTTTTTTAGAGAGGAACTCTCTGATTTTTATTTTTGGCCTGGGATAAGTGATGGCTTCTGGGTAGTTTGCTGGATCTGGAATTCTCTTTAGAGACTTTCATTTAATCTCCCCATTTTTCAGTCCCATCCCTCAACTCTAGACTTGTTTATATAGAATTGTCAGTTTTATCTAAACATGTTTTTGTTGAAGATGTCAGCTATTACACCAAGAGTAATTAAAAATCCATGCTCCATGTCTGTTACCCTTCCATTCTGATAACTATAGAATACTTCTCTTCATCTAAATGGTTGTAGCTGATATGATTTTCTCCACAGTTGTGAATATTTTCTTTAACTTTTCTACCTCATCATGCTCACATGGCCTATCCTCTATTTTTCTTTTGCACCAGGTGGTCTAGTAGAATATATTAATGAAAACTCAGTATTTACATGCATCATTTTATCTAGTTCTTTTGCTTCACTGGCTTTAAACAATTCAGATGAACATATTACCTAGCTTAATTTTGTCTGAGTTTTTACTTCTATTTGAAATATCTGTTATTGATTTTGTTTTGTTTTTGTGGGTTTTCTTTGCACTAAAATGTCAGAAACTATGTCACTGAAACAAAACTATTCATCTAGGGAAAAAAAGATTGCTTATACAGCTTCCAACTAATTTCACAACATATGTTCAGATTTTCTACTTTTGTCTATTAGCATAGCACTTAGCAATGTACTACAAAGAGCAAAAATGGATACACTAATAAAATCCATCACTTGGATGTGGGGCTTCCATGACACAAGGACTTTCTTCAAGATAATACTTTATTTTTAGCACTAGTGTCCCTTTTTAACAGAGAAGGTGGTGGCACCCCACTCTAGTACGCTTGCCTGGAAAATCCCATGGACAGAGGAACCTGGTAGGCTGCAGTCCATGGGGTCATGAAAAGTCTGACATGACTGAGCGACTTCAGTTTCACTTTTCACTCTCATGTATTGGAGAAGGAAATGGCAACCCACTCCAGTGTTCTTGTCTGGAGAATCCCAGGGACGGCGAAGCCTGGTGGGCTGCCGTCTATGGGGTCGCACAGAGTTGGACACGACTGAAGCGACTTAGCAGCGGCAACAGTCCCTTTTTTAAAGCAGTACGTAAACTCCTGGTGTACATACATATGAGCATATCCATCAGGTAAATAAAGCCAGTTCTTGAAAAGTCCTGAAGTTTTTTGATGATTTTGACAGTGTCTAGTGAGTGGAAAGTTTATCAAAAGATAGCAAGCATATTCTGATATTATCATGTGTTCTGAAACATGACTAAACAAGTTTAGATAAAGTCACATAAGTTAATTTTTTGTGAGTAGCCACAGAATCTTGAATTTCTGAGAATAAGACATCAGTAAGATTGATGATGATTCATTCATTTATATATGCAGTTAAATGTTTATTGAACTCAAAATCTGTGTAGTCACTACGTTGAAAGCTAGAAATAAAATGCCTCTGTCCATGGGATTGCCCAGGCAAGAATACTGGAGGGGGCTGTCATTTCCTTCTTTAGGAGATCTTCCCAACCCAGAGATCAAACCCAGATCTCCTGCACTGACAGGCGGATTCTTTACCTTACGCCACCTGGGAAGCCCCATAGAATTTGTACGTGCTAGTAATTTATTGGGTATAAATAATGAGGAAAAAGGATTCAGGAAGCACCATATTTCTAGCTTGGGCAACTGCGTGGTTGTCAGTACCATTCCCTGAAATAAAAGGAGTACGTGGAAATAATTGGGTTTGGAGAAATCCTTGAAACAAGTTTGAGATATATTGAGTTTGAAACACTTGTGGAAAATCCAAAAAGAAGCATGTAGTAGTCAGTAAGAAAAACAGATTAAAAAACCATGCTTGACCTAGATATATAGATTTTGGAAATTTTCAGTATATTGGTGGCAAATTAAGTCATAGAGTTGATGACGCACTCCATAAAGAGACTACAGAATGAAAAGGGAAACAGTCTATAATAGAAAACTGAGATACGTTAACATTGAAGACATGGGAGACCAAGAAGTCCCTAAGGTTAGGAGGAAAACACAGGAAGAAGTATTACAGTGGAATCAGGGAAAGAAAGTGCTGTAACACAGAGGGAGAAAGTGACCAAGAGTATGACATGATACTGACAAGTGAGTATATGATGAAGAGTATGTTATCTGTTAGATTTAGCTATAAGATAATCATTGATGACTCTGCAAAAATTTTATTGTCAGAGACGAAGCCTCAGAAGTAAGGTAAAGGCAGACACAGAAACAAATGTGCACCTCAGAAGACTTATAACTAACTCTAAGAAAGTATGAGAGGACGAGCTTTCTTTGAAGCCCTGTTATTTAAGAATAGAGAGATGTTAAGATAGGTAGATAAACAGATTAAATTTAAGTAAAATTTGAAACTTTCTCACAAGAGTAACCATAAAATAAAAATGCATATGAGTTAGAAATCACTGAATCATCTCTCTGGTACACATTAATATGATCAACCAGTACAGCTGGATCGTGTTATCAAATCTCTGCATTATTGTTCAACTGACAGTGAAATTATGACAAATGTTCAGTATCTTCTATCTGAAAATACCTGTACTTATACACATAAGTTGAGCAGTACTCACAAATCTGCAAACAAAAAATTATTCTGCATCCTAAATGAAGAAGAAAATAAATATCTAACCAAATTCCTTAACATAATGAGCAATGCTCTTTAAAATACTGTTTTAAATTAATACATTGATATACTTAAAAAAAAGTACACAACTCAAAAAGTATGAAATAAAAATATAACCCCTTACATTAAGTTCCTGGAGGAAACCATCTTTTTTAGGAGAGGTTTATCCACTTTGGTGCACTTGCTAGTTGAATTTGGGGCTAGGCTTGTGTTTAAATTGTTCTTGGGTACAATTACTATTTTCTCTTGTGACTTTTGTAGTACACACAAGTTTGCATCTGTCCAAATCTCGTTTCATACCAGAAACCATCAGACGCTGTCATTTGAGTTCCCGTGCATTCTTAACTATGCTCTTGTAAATCTTTTATTCACACAACAGGATTATAGCTCATACTTTGAAAGAAGTACTTCATTCTAATTAGTTCCACAGGTACCTTTCTTTTAAAAAGGAAATAGTTTCCACACTGTCTCCAAAAGAATGTTTTGGGCCATTATCCCTTTGATAAATGAACTCACCCCTGAGCTGGGGTTTCCCAAAAGGATCTCTATGATGTACAGAAATGCTGTGTTATACATTTTGATCCATGATTGCCCTAATATTCTCCATTTATCTAGTATTATATCCATATATGCATTCCCAGACCTCCAATGAACCACCCTGATACTTCCTTGTTAATTTTATGTACTTGTTTTTTTCTCAGGTTGCTACTGAACAACGTAAGTTCTTCCTTCATCCTAGCTGTATTATGTGACAGCTTTTACAGAATCAGGTTGTTTATGGCATTGCTATGAGAATAAAGTACTTATAGACCATGGATTAATGGTTTGAATTCTTCCCATGCTATCAGTAATCAAAAGTTGTTAGGACTCCCTTGGGGTCAGTATAAAATTAAGGTGGTTTGATTACAATTCTAGGCCATTAAGAAGGAGCATGATTTCTATTACAGAGACCAAGAACAGAAGACTTGGTAAAGAGACCAGGCATCTCCTTTGAATGGCCTTTTAAAACAAAACCTGAACATATTTGAATTTTATCCTCAAAAGTTCTATCCCTGGAGTAGTGATAAAATGTTGCATTCTTTCTTCCCAGCAATTTGCTCACACTATAGTAACTTACTCAATTACTGCTTTCCAACGGTGAAAGCTCAAAAAGTTCTTTGAGATTGTATCTATTTCACTTGTTCCAAATTAATGCCTGCCATAAACAAACATCTTTGGCTCCTCACTTAACACCTACAGTTACCTTGTTACTGATATTTCTCTGGACCTCATAGCTTATCATCCCATCAACTGATACCTAGAAATCTATGCTGCTCTCTAAAATTAATTGCTGGTCAATATATCAAAGGAAATTTATTTACATATGACCAAGTCAAACTAGGATACAAAAATATATATTTGATGATTTTTAAATGCATTCTGTTGTATTAGCCAGACTTGAAAGTTTGCATGCCTTAATATAATACAAAGATGAAAGAGAACATATTGAGGAAATCAAACTGGGAACTCTGCTTGAAAAGTAGAGTTTTTATTTGAGATCAGCACTTGAACTTTTCTTTTTAGATCATGTGATGCTTCTGAGTGGTTACAGAAATAACATCATCTGTCTGGAGAGCAATGATGGTCAGTGAGTTTTAAGACAATTTTCTGAGGGAAAGTATAGTATATGATTTTATTTGGATAGTAAAGCCTGGACTTTGATATTATTTATTGGTGAATTCTTCAATTATTTTTTACTATGGCCCACAAAACATGTATTATCTTATATTAAGATCCAGTATGCACAAGCACACTGACACATGTGAATATGTGTAAATACATATGTAAATATATTTAGACCCGTATGTGTATGTATGGAATATGAAATGGAGATTTTATTAAATGATTCTTACTTTACAATGTACAATGCCCTCTGATATATTCTATTTTTTTTTTCTGTTTTACTGTGACCATTAAAAAATAACTAATCACATCCCATTAGGTTTATTTCATGTCCAATTATTGGGTTACGTATTGAAGTTTGAAAAACACTCATCTTCAGAGGCTTCCCTTATAGCTCAGTCGGTAAAGAATCTGCCTGCAGTGCCAGAGACCCGGGTTCAGTCCCTGGGTTGGGAAGATCCCCTGGAGAAGGAAATGGCAAACCACTCCAGTATCCTTGCCTGGAAAATCTCATGGACAGGAGCCTGGTGGGCTGCAGTCCATGGTGTCACAAAGAGTTGGGCATGACTGAGCAACTAACACTTACTTACACTTATTGTGATTCCTTGAGAATTATGAATATATATTTCTGTATTTTGTTCTTCCTTCCACAGTTGCTTTAATTTCAGAAAAAGATTTGTCATGAGATATGTTTATGCATTGGGGATTTTTTTAACCACTAACTCTGAATTTCTGTTAGATTAAAGGTACCACATGTTCTGAGTTAAGACTAAAAGTGTGGTTACTATTACTGTGGGTTAAAATAGTCTTTAACTATCCCTTTTTCACATAACTAGATAATACATCCGGATAAGCTATGTGTTTAAAAGGAGTATCAAGATTTTTCTTTTCACTCATCCCTATTTGTTTCCTGAATAAATGAAAGATTACATCCAGCACACTTACAGGTGCTAAATAGTCCTTAGCAAAAGACAAACACACACGCACACACACACACACACACACACACACACACACAATTTCCAATTTTGGCTGAGCAGAGTGATTACATAGTATCTTTCATGCTGTATATATTTTTAATATAGTTTCAATGAGCCAAAAAAAACAAGTCTTTTTTCTTGTTTACTAATCTATACTCCTGTGTCAATAAAAAAGTTGCCTATCATTTTATACTAAAATTTACTTTCTCCCTGAATGAAAAAAAGGCTTCCTCTTCTTAAATTATTTACAAGAGGGATGCTAACTCATGCAATGAATGTTATAAAAGTTTTTGAAACAGTTCTTTGTAATACTTATATTACTAGAGAAGATAACCATGCATATTTTTGAACCAAATTTAGCCAGCTGACTACATCAATCCTTAGGATTTTGAGGACAAAGCAATCCTTTACAAATTATGTTCATATTCCCTTTGCCTGAAAGCAATCCAACGTTGTTCACTCTATTAGAGAAATCAATCATATAGTCGCTCCTAAAAACTAACCCTTCCATGTGTGCCATGATTGGTGACATAACCCTATGTTCTACCGCAGTGATAAATTCCACAGGTCACTGGCAGGTGATAGTCTTTAAAATGCAGAAGGCGATGAGGAGGTTATGAGGATCTGTGTCACTTGAATTAGACTCTAAAAGTCTGAAAGGAGTCATGAATTCTGTTGTTGGCTTAGTCAAGATTTGCCTTTTCATATCTCAGTTGAACTGATTCTTTTTGTGTTTCCCATATAGTATTGTAGTTTGTTATAATTTGTTTTTTAGCAAACTTCCAGAAGATTTTTACAAGTGACATGTGAATGGTAAGTGTATTTAATCAATTAAGGTGGAGAAAATTTTGTGTTTAATAAATACAAATGAGGTTTCTAGCAAATACCAGTGTAATTAGGTGTTGGGTCCAATAGATGTTATGTTTTGATAAATAGCATGTTCAGGCACGTGCGCCTGGTGTCCTGGAAGAAACTTCTGCTTTTATGTCCTCCATCAGTCTTCACAAATGACTGAAGTTTGGGGAGAGTGGGAAGAGTAAACTAAAGAACCTAAAGGAGTTCATCAACAAGAATAATATGAGATATCTGTTTTATTATTTCCCTTTAATACATTCATCACACAAAATTTTCAAATGACCTGAGAGTTATCATAGTCATCATATGGCCCCTTGATGTTAAGTATATTTCTTAAAACTACTGAAAAACTATCAAAAGTATTTGTTAAATTCTCAAAGTTCACAAACCACATGAGTAACCTGTAAAGTCTTTGTGTGAATATTATGTTACTACTTAGTAAAGTTAATTTTACTAACATAAACTTTTCTGGTAGGCCAGTGACTAGCACAGTAGAATGTAAACCAGGATATTATTATCAAACATCTTAGACACTGAGAAGTTCTTACTAAAATATATATTACAATTTAGTCACTTATAGCTATATCCCATAAGAAATATTTTAAAATTTAAATTCCCTTACATTCTTCCAAATTTTCTCCCTACACATATTGTCGTGAGTCTGAGTGAACTCTGGGAGTTGGTGATGGACTGGGAGGCCTGGCATGCTGCGGTTCATGGGGTTGCAAAGAGTCGGACACGACTGAGCAACTGAACTGAACTGAACTGACACATATTGTCTTTTCACATTGCAAACATTTCTGTAATCAGATTTATTTACTGTACTGTCACTTTATCTGAAAAAACTTTATTCTGGTTCTTTCATCTAATCACTTCCACTTTTGTCTTATCTATAACTTTTGTCTTACCCTTATTTATAACTTACAGGTTGAGTTTGGGCTGGGGTTGTGGACATGAAGTGAGGTGATGACTATAGAAAGTAAAGGAATATCTGTGATAGGAAGTGTCATTTTCAGGTTCTTACCAAAGTTTTTACAATTAAAAAAAAAAAAAAGGAATTGAAGTGAAGGATCATTACATTTGGGAAAACAGCACTAAGTCAGCTTAGTGCTAACTTTAAAACACATGTTAGTTCTGCTACTGTCTGTATTATGGATTCATTAAATTGGCTACGTTCTCTTTGCCACTTGGTTAATATGTGAGATTTAAAGAGCTTAAAGCCTGGAATAATTGTTTTGTGTTTTTAAAACTATTGTGCTTGACATAAATTCTTTTTAATGATCTCTTGTCCTGAGGATTCACAGTTAAAAAGATTTTTTTGTCTTTTACATAAAGTTTGGTTTGATATAATCCATCAATTTTAAGGATAGTTACAATTACTTTCTTCAGCAGAAAATCTCTTATGCATTGATATGAAGTCCCTTCCAGAGACAGGCAAGGTTTGGATTCTGATCACTGAATCAAAGCCATCCAGCTTCAAACCCCAGCTTAACCATTTACTACTCAGGTGACCCAACCAAACCATTTCACATTTATAAACTTTCGTTTGTTCATTTATATAATGGTACCAATTGTACTTATTCAGATTTCTGTAAGCATGACCAGTGATGATACTTTGCAAGAAATAGGTACTCAATAAATGGTAGTAGTAGCTGTTTGATTATTGCTGCCATTAACAAAAACTCTGTATATAGTTCCTAGGAACTACAGTAAGTTGGTAGTAATTACAATCTATATAGTTAGTTATTTACTATTTTCTGGATAATAAATTCATTTTCATCTTTGTGAAAACACTGAGAAGTATTTTTGATGGCAAAAGTGAGAGCTGGCCACCTGAGAGAAAAGAAAGTCAACCTATAGAAATCAGATTCTTGTCAACAGATACAGGGTCAGAAAATTTATGGTGATTTTAAATATACCATGATTTTTGAGCAATTATTGGCCTCCAAATAATCCAACATAATTTGAAAGAATATTAATTTCCTAGCTCAAAGCATCCATACTTCATATAATAATTATCAGTGGAGAACAAATATGATAGTCTAATTTTTCATATAAATTTGAGGGGTTTATATTAAATAGCATCATATTTATATATATACATATATATATGCTATTATTAATGTTTTGCCTTAATCATATGTTTATAAAATACAATAATATAGAGAAGCACACTATATTTTTGAAACTTGATGATTTCTCTATAACAAACTTTATTTAGATCCTGTTATTCAAAGTATAATCTGCGGATTAGCAACAAGGAAGCTTATTAAAAATGCATACTCTCAGATTCTGCCTCAGAACTACTGAATCAGACATTGTGTTTTAATAAGAATTCAGGTAATTCAGTGCACATTAAAGTTTGAGAGGCCTTGGGTTAGATCCCAAAATTATTCCTGACTTTGGAGGTCTTTATTATCTCAAAATTATAAATAGCTGGAGATTTAGCCTTGCAAATCCAGATTTCCAGAGTGATGGGGATTATCACAGTTAACTAGTTCATTAAAAAAGAAGTCCTAATTAAAAAAAACAAATGCACATAGACATGTATGTAAAGGAATTATATTAATTACCAAGGCTGATATCAAATCCAGAGCAATGATAAGAGTCTCTCTATATATGAAGAGCTGTCCGTTAGAAGAGGAACTGAAATTACTCCCTGTAGATGCAGAGAGAATTGCTATGATCAGTGAATAGAATAGACCAGGAAAAGAGATTTTGATGACAGATAATTGAACTGTGCATATGTGCATTGCATTCCTTCACAAGTAATATGTTTATCTCCCTTCCCCAAGCATAGGTTTCTCAGTTATCTATCAGGAACATTGTTGAAAGAGTTTCTTGGATATGAGATTTAAACTAAAAGACCTCAGAAGAATGACCTCAGAGGTGACTTTCAACTTGAAAATTCTAGGATTTGTCCACTGAGGTACTAAAAATGCCTGTGAATAATTGGATATATGTGACAAGTGAAAAGAGAACTGTTTGAAATGAACATAAGTAGTGGTTAGGTTTAACAACTAATAAGAATTATCAGCTACACTGCCTGTGCAGATTTAAGAGGCAAATTATATGTTTAACAAAGCCGGCTAACAGAGGTGCTTTTAACTATTTTATGAGGACTGGGAAATTCTCTCACTGAGCCCTCTGCTGGCTGATATGCTGGGCACTAATGAATTTTGATCTGAAAGGAGACAAAACTTGCTCTCTGGGTGTAATGTTAGTTGGTGTTTGTACATGAAGAGAGGTACAGAGAGTGGCAGTCAGTGATTAAGATGGCTCGTGAGACTTGCAACTCGTTTGGCTCTTGGAAATCTCTTTTTGATTATTTTCTTAATAGCAGCTGATTCAATTGGTGCCATGTGGTGACATTTGCAAATGACTTAATCTATTTTAAAATATTTAAACTGAACCTATTTTCAGAAAATTCACTGAAATTTATAACTATATAAAGCTTTACAAAGTATAAGTGATAACTGGCAGTTTCCTAAACTAAGAATAAAAGAGAATTCACAATTACTTTAGAAGAGAAACAAAACAATGTAAAGGTTTCCTTGCTTCAATACGTTTAAAGATAGTTTTGTTTAAGATGGAATCAACAACGATGGTTAATTTACTGTCATTTTTAGGATGCAGTAGTAATATTGAGGGAGAATCCAACACACGAGGAGAAATACCCCATTGTAGAATGTTTCTGTTATCCTCCAAAGTTCCTTTTGTGCCTTTTCTCAATCTCTAACACCTGCACACCCCAATAAACTACTTTTCTGAATTGAATCACACTTTCATCAGCATGGCTAGTATTGCCCATCCTTCTTGAACTTTAGTATAAAGTGGCTTCTTTGAGTCTGAAAGATTCATTGAGGTTGCTGACATTATCAGTAGTTTGTTCCTTTTATTTATAAATAGTACTCCACAACTTATTAGTTCTCTTGATGGTGAACATTTAGCTTATTTAAAGTTTTTGGTTTCTATAAATTAAGCCGCTATGAATTCTTAAATTTCTCTTTTGTAAATAGGGAGTGGAATTCTAACTCAGTAATTGTATAAATATAAAAAACTTACAAACTGCTTTTCATTAGTTGAAACTTCTACATTCCCATTTGCAATGTCTGAGATTCCAGTTGCTCCATATCTTGTCAACACTTAGTATTTTCAGTATTTTAAATTTAAACTTTTCTGGGAGGGTATGAAAATGTATTGCATTGATGTTTTAACTTATTTTACTCTAATAATATCGAACACCTTTTTATGTGCTAATACACCATTTATGTGGAGAAGGCCATGGCACCCCACTCCAGTACTCTTGCCTGGAAAATCCCATGGATGGAGGAGCCCGGTAGGCTGCAGTCCATGGGGTCGCTGAGAGTTAGACACGACTGAGCGACTTCACTTTCACTTTTCACTTTCATGCATTGGAGAAGGAAATGGCGACCCACTCCAGTGTTCTTGCTTGGAGAATCCCAGGGACGGTGGAGCCTGGTGGGCTGCAGTCTATGGGGTCGCACAGAATTGGACACCACTGAAGCAACTTAGCAGACTGTTTATGTGTCTTCTTTAGTGAGTAGTTTGTTCAAATATTTGGCTACTTTTTATTGTGCTATTTATCTATATATTTTTGATTGCTTATATCTTTTCTAGGTATAAGTCCATTATCAGATCAGGAAAAATCCCTTTATTGTTAGTTTGCTAATGCATATATTTAAATTACAAATGAATATAAAGTTTGATACTTATTTTTTATTCATCAATTGAGATGCTTATATAATTTTAACCTCTAATTGAAGAAATTATATTTAAAGGTTTTAAAAATTATTTTGTGCCTCAGTACATATTACATCTTGGCAAATGTCCCATGTACATTTGTAGTTTTTGTTTCAGTTAAATAATAAATATCCATTAGTTCAAGATAGTTGATACCTAATTCAAATTTTTTATAGACTTCAGTTCAGTTCAGTTCAGTCGCTCAGTCGTGTCCGACTCTCTGCGACCCCATAAATCGCAGCACGCCAGGCCTCCCTGTCCATCACCAACTCCCAGAGTTCACACAGACTCATGTCCAACGAGTCCGTCTCATCCTCGGTCATCCCCTTGTCCTCCTGTCCCCAATCCCTCCCAGCATCAGAGTCTTTTCCAACGAGTCAACTCTTCATATGAGGTGGCCAAAGTACTGGAGCTGCAGCTTTAGTATCATTCCTTCCAAAGAAATCCCAGGGCTGATCTCCTTCAGAGTGGACTGGTTGGATCTCCTTGCAGTCCAAGGGACTCTCAAGAGTCTTCTCCAACACCACAGTTCA
>SJYA01000083.1:358326-492261 GCA_006410615.1 Neotragus moschatus | reverse complement strand
TCTGCATATAAGTTAAATAAGCAGGGTGACAATATACAGCCTTGACGTACTCCTTTTCCTATTTGGAACCAGTCTGTTGTTCCATGTCCAGTTCTAACTGTTGCTTCCTGACCTGCATACAGGTTTCTCAAGAGGCAGTTTAGGTGGTCTGGTACTCCCATCTCTTTCAGAATTTTCCACAGTTTATTGTGATCCACACAATCAAAGGCTTTGGCATAGTAAATGAAGCAGAAATAGATGTTTTTCTGGAACTCTCTTGCTTTTTCCATGATCCAACGGATGTTAGCAACTTGATCTCAGCTTCCTCTGCCTTTTCTAAAACCAGCTTGAACATCAGGGAGTTCACGGTTCACATATTGCTGAAGCCTGGCTTGGAGAATTTTGAGCATTACTTTATAGACTTACTGACTTTTTAATTTATGTGTTTATTATTATTGAGAAAATAGGAATAAATTCCATAACCATAATTATGAATACATTTACTTCTTCCTGAAATAAGTTTTGAAGCTCATTTATTAGGTACATGCATATTCAGTTACTGTATCTTCCCAATAAATTATTTTTTTATCATTATGAAAGGATATTTTTATCTTTCTTAAAACTTTTTCTCTTAAAGCCTAATTTTTATGGTATTATCATAGCCATGTTAACTCTTTTGTAATAAGGGTTTGCATGGCACATGTGTTTGTTTTTTATTTTTAATTTATTTATGACTTTATAATTGAAGTGTGACTTGTATACAACATGTAATCCACTAATTCTAGTCTGTCTTTGAATGATTTAGTCCTCTTACATCCTCTTAAGTCCTCTTACATAATTATTATAAGATTGTGTTGAAGTCTCCTGTTTTCTTTTATTATTTTGTTTACCCTATCTAATCCTTTTATTTTGTTCCTGCTTTTTTATATTCTTCGAATTGAGTATATTTCAGCATTCCATTATACATTTTCTGTTAAAATTTTAGTGAAATCTCTTTATTTTGTTTTGGTGATTACTTCAGAAATTGTAAATTATTAACTCATCAAAGTCTATCTTAAATTAAGTAATTATTACTCATCTCTTCATAGAGCCCTTTCCCTTGTATTTTGTTCTATTGCTACATTTATTTCTATATTACTAAACCCATGGCACTTCATTATCAGTTTGCTTTAATTGTCTAAACAAATTGAGAAATATCTGAAACTGCAGTGCTGCTGCTGCTGCTGCTGCTAAGTCGCTTCAGTCGTGTCCGACTCTGTGCGACCCCAGAGACAGCAGCCCATGAGGCTCTCCTGTCCCTGGGATTCTCCAAGCAAGAACACTGGAGTGGGTTGCCATTTCCTTCTCCAATGCATGAAAGTGAAAAGTCAAAGTGAAGTCGCTCAGTTGTGTCCGACTCCACTTCCCCATGGACTGCAGCCTACCATGCTCCTCCATCCATGGGATTTTCCAGGCAAGAGTACTGGAGTGGGGTGCCATTGCACCACCCTTCTATTTCCAAAATTGTAAGATCAAAAAGTCAGAGTCAGCACTGATTGTAGTTGGTACACCTAATTGCAGATGACTTTAATCTAGTTAAATATGAGTGCCATTGCCAGATCAACTCAGTCTGCTAGAATGCTGAAAGAGGAATCCCTCATATTAATTGCTAAGGAGAAGAAAGAGCTTACACTTTGAGATATTTTGGATNCACCACCCTTCTATTTCCAAAATTGTAAGATCAAAAAGTCAGAGTCAGCACTGATTGTAGTTGGTACACCTAATTGCAGATGACTTTAATCTAGTTAAATATGAGTGCCATTGCCAGATCAACTCAGTCTGCTAGAATGCTGAAAGAGGAATCCCTCATATTAATTGCTAAGGAGAAGAAAGAGCTTACACTTTGAGATATTTTGGATCAGTCCCTAACAAAACCTCCAAATCTAAGGTCATGGGAATACTATGTGATCTCTCAACTTTCAGCCCCTCCTCTGCAGCTGCTTTCTTGGAAAAAATCAGAGGGAAAATCTGGTGGTCCAAACAGTTCTAACATTTAGATCTTTTTCAGATATAATACAATTTACATGCCCTACACTATTATCTAAGGCATGGTTTATTTGACCTTCTCCTTGAAGAGTCTGTCTGTCTAAGATAGACTGTTCTATCTCTGCCCAGATAAAGTATTTAACTCAGTGTATAGAAGCTGCTGTACCCATGGTTCACCTACTGAGTGCTTGTTCTTATCTGGAATTTGGTTCATCAAAGCTTCCTGGCAGCTACTATGTTTCATTCATCACACAGAATATTATGAATTTTTATTTGTCTAATTTTTTCTTATTATTATGATGATAGTGAAAGACCCACCAACAGTAAATACTTTAAATCAATGCTTTCTTTTTCTGTAGGTATAACTAGATAGAGATATATAGAGAGATAGAGACTTAGATATAGTCTTAAAGAAATATTTTAGCTTAATATGTGTTTTATGTTCTATGAATGCTAGAAAGCTTTTTATATATTTTATGGCTAGTTAAAGGAAAATTATATATTAGTAGATTTTAAAAATAGTATATGAAACATTCTCTCTCATGAAGAGAATATATCTGATCATTAATAAAATACATTAAAGTATATTATCAATTGATTTCAGTGATAACATTATTTTGTCTAGGTCAACTTTATAGTTGATCTGAGCATTATGATTCTCCTTAGAGCCCTAGAAATGTAGAATTATATGGAGGAAAGAGAGAGGGGCAAGGGAAAAGGGAGAGAAGAGGAAGAAAGACAGGCGGGAAAAGGGAGGACTGACTGGTTATTTACTGTTATAAATTTAAAGCAATCAATAGAATGATTTTTTCCTTGTTCAGACACACTAGTTTTAGGTCAGTGCTAGCTTTTTTTGTAGGCCTGTACAGTTTGGACTAGACTATAACACATTAAAATAGACATTTATAAAACTTGCAGAAAATTTTAGTTAATTGCATTTATCCCAAGATAAAAAGGCAAACACTAGAAATGATGAAATGATTCAAAATTAACTGAAATGCCAAAATGACTTGCATATATATATATTCATGTATATATACACACATATGTATGTGTATATATGTATATATGAGAATTTTTTTTTTGCCAGTAGGTAATGCTGTAAGGGGGCTTAATTCAACCACTAAAAACTGCAGCAACTAAAATTTGTTTAGCAATTTACAGTCTAAAAAGTACACTTACATATGTCATCTTATTTAGTCTGCCCATTAGTGGTCCTTACTTGTCACCCCTTAGTCTCTTTTGTTGGTTACTTCACTTCATCTAGACATTTTAACACTGGGGTGTTCTGAGGTTCAGTTCTTGGTTCTCATCCTCTGTGTTTCCATTCACTACCTTTGTTATTTCATTCAGGCTCATGGCTGAAAATAGCAACTATATGCTATGGTTTCTCAAAGCTACATCTCTATTTCAGAAAGTACCTTGAATTCCAAATTTGTATATAAAAACACTCAGTACTGCCTACTGAACACTGCACAAAGATGTCTCATAAACTTTACCTAACATATCCAGAGTTGCAATCCCTATCTTGTCACATCTTCTAAAAAAAATTTGTCTCTTCCACCTGTAGCCTCACCTCCTGAGATAATGTAGATTCCACCATTCTAATCACTCAGCTTGTAGTATGATATGTCACAGTATTAGAGAAGCCTGTTGCTGGTATTGGTCATCTGAGGATGTGAGCTGGCCACAGCACAAGGCTGCAGCTTTGCAAGCATCAAACATTGTGTAATGAGAACTCAGTGTGCGTGCTCAGAGTGAATGGCTGTGCAATGAAAATTTGAAAACGCCTTGGTATTATTGATAATGTACATGCATTTGCTAGTTGAAAAGCATCAATAGGGCCTTTTAGAGATGCTCCAAATTCACCTGAAAAAGTATTGCATGAGAAATTCAGAATAAACAGGTATATCTGTAGGAAAAACTAAGGTAAGTTAAATATAGGGTAAATAGGCACCAAAAGCCAGAAATAATTTATCTACTATCAGGAGACATTTATTTATATCTAGTGGTAAAATTATTTTCCTGAAGAGAAGAAAAGCAACAACTTTATCTAATTAAGAGCCTCTAGCATGACGCAACTTAGTAGCAGCAGCATTAGCAGGACTCCAGCTATTCTCCAATCTGCTTGTATATATTTGCTCTCAGACAAATTTTTATTTTACTGAGATCTTTGAAAATGTGATAATGTTAGGCAACAAGGTCACAGACCTTAGAGTCATCCTTGGGTCTTTCTTTTTTTCATACCCTCATATATTCAGGAAAACTTCTTGGGTCTACCTTCAAAATACATGAAAATCCCACACATTTCTCACCCCCTCTATTACTCTCACTCCAGTCAGGGCTGTCAGTATCAATTCAGTTCAGTTCAGTTCAGTCGCTCAGTCGTATCTGACTGTCAGTATATTCCATTTGAATTTCTGCAACTGGCTTCTTCTCACTGGTCTTCCTATTTCCACCATTGTCCTTTTACGTCCATTTTCAGCACAGTGGTGGATGGATATTTTTTTTTACAAAATAAAACTTATTCTTTCACTATTATGCTCAGCATCCTGCCAGGGGTTCCCAGTTCTCATAACAGTCGAAATCCCTACAATAGCAAATAAGATCCTGTGTGATCTGTCCCTTACTACCTGTTTGACCTCGTCTTCAGTCTCTTTCCCCTTTCTCTCTGCTTCACCAGCACAGGCCTCACTGCTGCTCCGTGAACAGATAGTAGGAATACCAGAGACTTGTTCTTCCATTTGTGTAGAATTTCTTTCTCCCCAAAAGAAGTGTACCTTTTCAAACACCTCCCACCTGTTGTAGGCACAGGCTTCTCCTAAATACCTCTGCTTTTTCTCTGTGCCTTTTCTAAATCTGAGTGAAGGGACCACATAGGATATGGGATTAATAATGAAGAATGCAAATTTCTGTTTATCCACATTTTTCAAGTAGAAAGACATTAATTTTAATTATGCTGATCCTGCTGAGAAATGAATGCTTAAGGATATCATCCTTTTACTAATTGTGGAAAACATGACAAGTGCTTATCAACATTTTTGGTTCTTGTCTCCATCTGGGGCCATGGGAGGATTAAACTTCCACGCCTTCTTGGAGTTTGATTGTTACCATATACCTTATTTTGGTCATATGAGAAGATGCTAATGGTATGCTGTTTGTCTATCTAAGAGCTTGTGTACAATTATCCATGTTTTCTTCTTCATGAACTCTGAGTTCATGAAAAAATGGAAGTGTCACAAAATGGTTCAGCCTTTATTCTCTGATCACTTCAGTAACTCAGAGGACCAGAATCTCTACTGAAACCTGTTGAACATGGCATGCACAAGAAGTCAATCTTTATTGTTACAAATAATGGGGATTTAAAAGTTGTACTTATAGCCTAACCTAATCCTTTTTTTAAATAATATGCTATTGTTTTAATTCACTTATCATATTTACCAGGGTTACAATGAAGAGTTCAGAAAGGTAACAGGAATTAATGAATAAAGTCTTTCATCCAGTTACTGTGTATTATCTACCCCTATTGTCTGGATATTGGTAATATAGTGATAAGCAGGATTTCCTGTCTTCATAGAACTTACAGTCTAGGAGAAAATGGAGTCAAGTGTTGGATAGAGGGAATTATGGGGCAAACATCCTGCCTAATGGGAAACCCAGCCCAGGGTGATGAGGATGAGAGACCTAGGAGTGTGGCACAAAATTGGGAGGAGATGTCCAGCAAGGTTACAACCAGTGTTAGGTGAGGAACTCAGCAAAGGACCAGTACAACTTAGACCTGAGAAATGAGGAATGTGAGCACTGTGGGGATGTGGAAAAGCGTAGACAGCCAGGTGAAGAATTCAAGAGAGTAGTCAACTCAAAGTCATCTGAGTAGACTGAGTAGGGTACGTAGGCTGCAGGCTGCCTTACAGATGGAGGATGAGGTGGATGCAAAGATGAGAGAATTGTGCAGAGGTGCAGCATGGAGTAGGCAAAGTAGCTGAGCAGCAAACTTATATTTTCCAAACTTTCAAATCCCAGGGGCTGGGCTGCTGAATTCCCACTTGTTCTGCTGCCCTGAAGCCAGGAAAAGAGTGAGAGTACATTTAGAAAGCTGGAGCATTCTTCTAGCAATTTTGATGGACCCAGGGAAGGATGGAACTTCCCAGGTGGCACAGTGATAAAGACTCTGCCTGCTGATGCAGAAGATGCCAGAGACGTGGGTTTGATCCCTAGGTCAGGGAAATCCTCTAGAGAAGGAAATGGCAAGCCAGTGTAGTATTCTTGCCTGGAAAATTCCATGGACAGAGGAGCCTGATGGGCCACAGTCCATGGAGTCGCAAAGAGTTGGACACAGCTGAGCACGCATGCAGGATAAGGAAGGATAGCTACTAAAACAATGGTGGAATAAACATGGGCAGTTCTTCAAAGAGATGACTTTCTTGTTCACATTGTGTGGGGGAAGAGAGGACAGTTGTATGATATCTGTCACCACAAGAAAAGGAGGCACAGTTCCAGCAACATGATTTCAGGACATGGCTCTTCAAATTCCTAGTCGTATGCTCTGTCACGAAAGATAAACTGATTCATACCACCACCAAGGCGCCTTGACTGAAAGAAGTGCTCTGACAGACCCGACAGTTTCACATTTCAGCAGAATTAACTGGAGTGAAGATGGAGCAGATGGTTACAATGAGAATTTTGTGAAGAGTATAAGTGTATGTATTGAAGAGCATTTCCTTTGGATGAAAGAAAACAATGCCAATTAAGGCTATTTTAAGCATATTAAAATTCTGTGAATTAAACTGACTTTTTTCCATTAATTGTGAATGGAGTTTTAATCCATAACTTTGTTAATCCTCTTCAAACTCAAAGCAAATAGAATTATTCATAGAGAAAGAAGAAGGGCTGAGAGTAGTGGGATTATGGAAAGAACGGACTATAAGGAGTGAGATACAATAGAGAGATGTAAGCCTATAATTAATGACACTCAGAGTGGCTGAGGTCAGGCAGCTATTACACAATAGTACTTTATTATTTCCAATTAGTCTAGAGAGAGCTTGAAAGCATCCATCACCATATCTTGTTAGTAAATGGGTTAACTGATCCACATATTTCATGCATCATGATTTCAGTGGAAAAGAGATTTAGGATGGAGATTGAAGCTACAGATTATAGCTTTCCCCCCAGGCTTCTAATTGCTAGGCATTGTTCTTGACCTTCCCTCACCTCAACTTCAATAGCATTCAGACAAATTAGTTAATTATATGGGTTAGTAGGTCACCCAAACTTGTATAATTGAACAAACCTTATGCAAATCAAGACTAAATTATTTGAGAATTAAATAATGCTTGCAAAATTGGATTCTTTAGTGACACTCATTAGCAGAGTTCTGTGAAATCCTTAAATTCAGAAAAAGAATTTGCTTTCTAAAATGTCACCCTCTACCCTATTTTATATCTCAGTACTGATTTTCTTCTTCCTTATTTAGCCTTACTCAAGTATTTTCTCCAACAGCCTCTATATCCTCATCACACAAGTGATTAAATAGTTTCTTGTCTGTGTGCTATTGATAGCTCTATTTCAGCACTTATCACTTTTACTCCTACCTTTCAAAATTTATTGTGTATCTCCATTCCTAAATTGCAGATCCTTTAAGGATGAATTGTGGCTTGGGGATCTCTTTACCTCTAGGACTTGGCAGACTGCCTGGTACATAGTGTGTCTTCAAATTTATATTGCTTAAAAAAAGAATGAACAAATAAAACTGTAAAGAATTAAACTTTTTGCTGCTTTTCGAAGACTAAAAAAAAAGTCACTTATCTCTGTAGGTAAATATGTAATGAATTATTCTAATATAATATGCTATCATAAGATGATAATTACGTAGAAGGAAGGGTTTTTTAATCTTTGCTTTGAAGAGAATTGAGAATTGAATAATTGTGTGTGTATGTATGTGTGAAAATTCTGAAAACCATAGTACATTAAACATGTAAGTTTTCCACTGTGACTTTAAAAGTAGTCACCCTTTATCGGTTCACTTCAATTCAGTCGCTCAGTCGTATCCGACTCTTTGCGACCCCATGAACTGCAGCACACCANGAGTACAAGGAGATCCAACCAGTCCATCCTAAAGGAGATTAGTCCTGGGTGTTCTTTGGAAGGACTGATGTTGGAGCTGAAACTCCAATACTTTGGCCACCTGATGCAAAGAGCTGACTCATTTGAGAAGACCCAATGCTGGGAAAGATTGAAGGCAGGAGGAGAAGGGGACAGTAGAAGATAAGATGATTGGATGGCATCACTGATTCAATGGACATAAGTTTGAGTAAACTCTGGGAGTTGGTAATGGAGAGGGAGGCCTGGTGTACTGCATTTCATAGGATCACAAAGAGTTGGACACGACTGAGTGACTGAACTGAACTGAATTGAAACAACAACAAAACAATTGCACTAGAAGATAGAGCAAGATATTCCATGTTACATTTGATAAACTATTTATTTATCAAAAGCCTGATTTAAATTATTTAAATATCAAATTTCAAATTAAATTTTGTTTACTTAATCAGTAAGTAAATAAAATTAAGTAAGTAAACTTACTTAATCAGTAAGTAAACAAAATTTAATTTGATATTTGATATTTAAATAATTTAAATCAGGCTTTTGACAAATAAATAGTTTGAAAAAGCATTATTGAAAAGCATATTTCTAAAAAGAGTTGATCATTTTAGATATTCTGTTTTTAAAAGTCTGTGATCAAGGGCAGGCTCCTACCAGAGCTTCTCATTCATACCCATCATTAGACTAATTTGCTTAATAGACAGTCCTGGTTACAAAACAAATCCCTTATGGAAACGTTAATCCTCAAAAAAAGGGAAAAAAGAACAAGACATCAAAGGACATTCACTGGATGCTACAGAAGAATGATTGTTCAACTTTCAAAGGATCTACTGAACTACTCCATCATTCAGCTCATACTTCATTTTGTGCAACAAAAAATTATGATTGGTTCTTATAAAAGTCTTTGGGTGGAGTCAAGATAAAGAAAGAAAGCCACATTTTGGATCTGTCATGCCAGTTGCTCTAATAAAAAGTTTTATTGTGATTTGACATACATTTAGTGAGCACACGTGAATGTGGGTTCTAGAATTTCAGTTAATGTATGGGACAGTTAACAATTTTCCTGATGTTTTTCCATGGTGACTCAAAGATAATAGATACTAGTTCCAAGAATACATCTTCAAGTATTTTTAGTATCCTATTAGGTAACCAATTTAGACTTGGATCTTAAAACTAATTTAAATTACCTACAGGGTTTCTTACCATTTCCTCACCATCATATTCTTTTTCTAATTTGAACGTCATTCTTCTGTGGAGAAATTGGAAGCTAGAGTTTAATGCTTTGCTCTTGGTCATTTGTTCATATTACCTAGTTGACTTTGGTTATCTTTTTGCTGTGAAAATATCAGAGAAATTTCTCTTCTGTTATCCTTAGCAGTTTTCAGAAACATTAGATGACTTAGTGTCATTAGGTAATCATATTTTTCTTTCACCTTATTTTGTTGTTCTTCCTTTCCTAGTTTTTCTTTTTAAATACATGTCTCAAGCACAAAATTATTAGAAAATCAGCCACATAATTATCCTGATTTCTTTAGATTCCATTTTGATTCTTAATCTAGATTCTTATATAAGAGAATATTAGAATCATCTATAAAATAATATATGAATTGTTTCTTTTAATTTGTTTCAGACAGTCTGATGCTGCACTATTCAATAAGGTATATATAGTTATTGAGCTCTTGAAATGAAATTGGATACATCCATGTCCAAGATTAGATTTTGGATACTTTGTATGAAAAATTATAAAATTCTCAAGCAGTTTTGGTAGTGTTACATGTTGAAATGATATTGTTTAAAATATATTGAGCTAAATAAAGTAAATTATTGAATTTAATTTCACCTGATTCTACTTCTTTTTTAAAAATGTATGTTAGCAAGTGTAAAATAGCCTATGCCGTACACATTATGTTTCTATTGGATAGCATTGATTATTCTCAAAATACTTCTAATTTTTTAATTAATTGCATTATGTTTCTATTGCTGCTGTAACAAGTTACCTTAAAATGTGGTGACTTAAACAACAAAAATGTATTAATTTTTAAGTTCAGGAAATCATCTAAAGTGTCTTGGCAAAGACTGTGCTCTTTTAGAGGCTCTAGAGAGGAATCCACTTCTTTGCCTTTTGTACTTCTAGAGGCCACCTGCATTCCTTGGCTTTTGGCCTTTTCCTCCATTTTTAAAGCCAATGTTGTGACATCTTCAACTCTCTCAGTTTATCTCCCTATGATCTCTGATTCTGTTATTACATCTCTGACTCTTCTGCCTCCTTCTTGTAAGGACCTTTTGAATACATCAGGCCTATCTCAGGATCCTTAATCATACCTATACTCCCATCTGTCACATAAAGTTAACACATTCACAGATTACAGAGTTCAGGATGTGGGCATCTTTGGAGGACCATTGTTTTACTTACTATGTTAACTACATTTAATGTTATGCTTCCTTGGTTTGTTTGTTGATTATAATTTTTACAGTTTGGTTTAGGAATGATAATACATTAATATAAGCAACCAAAGGTAAGCAGCAACAAGTCTGAAGTGGCACGGTGCAATGGATTCTCATNTTTGAAAAAGCATTATTGAAAAGCATATTTCTAAAAAGAGTTGATCATTTTAGATATTCTGTTTTTAAAAGTCTGTGATCAAGGGCAGGCTCCTACCAGAGCTTCTCATTCATACCCATCATTAGACTAATTCGCTTAATAGACAGTCCTGGTTACAAAACAAATCCCTTATGGAAACGTTAATCCTCAAAAAAAGGGAAAAAAGAACAAGACATCAAAGGACATTCACTGGATGCTACAGAAGAATGATTGTTCAACTTTCAAAGGATCTACTGAACTACTCCATCATTCAGCTCATACTTCATTTTGTGCAACAAAAAATTATGATTGGTTCTTATAAAAGTCTTTGGGTGGAGTCAAGATAAAGAAAGAAAGCCACATTTTGGATCTGTCATGCCAGTTGCTCTAATAAAAAGTTTTATTGTGATTTGACATACATTTAGTGAGCACACGTGAATGTGGGTTCTAGAATTTCAGTTAATGTATGGGACAGTTAACAATTTTCCTGATGTTTTTCCATGGTGACTCAAAGATAATAGATACTAGTTCCAAGAATACATCTTCAAGTATTTTTAGTATCCTATTAGGTAACCAATTTAGACTTGGATCTTAAAACTAATTTAAATTACCTACAGGGTTTCTTACCATTTCCTCACCATCATATTCTTTTTCTAATTTGAACGTCATTCTTCTGTGGAGAAATTGGAAGCTAGAGTTTAATGCTTTGCTCTTGGTCATTTGTTCATATTACCTAGTTGACTTTGGTTATCTTTTTGCTGTGAAAATATCAGAGAAATTTCTCTTCTGTTATCCTTAGCAGTTTTCAGAAACATTAGATGACTTAGTGTCATTAGGTAATCATATTTTTCTTTCACCTTATTTTGTTGTTCTTCCTTTCCTAGTTTTTCTTTTTAAATACATGTCTCAAGCACAAAATTATTAGAAAATCAGCCACATAATTATCCTGATTTCTTTAGATTCCATTTTGATTCTTAATCTAGATTCTTATATAAGAGAATATTAGAATCATCTATAAAATAATATATGAATTGTTTCTTTTAATTTGTTTCAGACAGTCTGATGCTGCACTATTCAATAAGGTATATATAGTTATTGAGCTCTTGAAATGAAATTGGATACATCCATGTCCAAGATTAGATTTTGGATACTTTGTATGAAAAATTATAAAATTCTCAAGCAGTTTTGGTAGTGTTACATGTTGAAATGATATTGTTTAAAATATATTGAGCTAAATAAAGTAAATTATTGAATTTAATTTCACCTGATTCTACTTCTTTTTTAAAAATGTATGTTAGCAAGTGTAAAATAGCCTATGCCGTACACATTATGTTTCTATTGGATAGCATTGATTATTCTCAAAATACTTCTAATTTTTTAATTAATTGCATTATGTTTCTATTGCTGCTGTAACAAGTTACCTTAAAATGTGGTGACTTAAACAACAAAAATGTATTAATTTTTAAGTTCAGGAAATCATCTAAAGTGTCTTGGCAAAGACTGTGCTCTTTTAGAGGCTCTAGAGAGGAATCCACTCCTTTGCCTTTTGTACTTCTAGAGGCCACCTGCATTCCTTGGCTTTTGGCCTTTTCCTCCATTTTTAAAGCCAATGTTGTGACATCTTCAACTCTCTCAGTTTATCTCCCTATGATCTCTGATTCTGTTATTACATCTCTGACTCTTCTGCCTCCTTCTTGTAAGGACCTTTTGAATACATCAGGCCTATCTCAGGATCCTTAATCATACCTATACTCCCATCTGTCACATAAAGTTAACACATTCACAGATTACAGAGTTCAGGATGTGGGCATCTTTGGAGGACCATTGTTTTACTTACTATGTTAACTACATTTAATGTTATGCTTCCTTGGTTTGTTTGTTGATTATAATTTTTACAGTTTGGTTTAGGAATGATAATACATTAATATAAGCAACCAAAGGTAAGCAGCAACAAGTCTGAAGTGGCACGGTGCAATGGATTCTCATCTATCCATGCCGTAGACTGCATGCAGCGTCTCCTTAGTTACATCAGTCATTTGTCTTCTTGGGTTTTTTTCTGTTTAGCAAAAGGAGATTTTTGGAGTCTGTGCAAGGACTATAAAATTGTAATTCTTTGAGTCACAGTTCAAATGTACTCTACTTCTTTTAATGATTGGTTTGAATCCTGGTAAAATTACTTTCAGCTATATGATGTTTTCTATATCTTTATCAGACTTGTGAATCCTGTGGATATGAATTATGAATTGGTTTAATGTATTACAGATAGCCAAGAATTATACTTGCTTCATTGTCCAATAGGTAAACTTTCTGTTTTCCAAAACTAACTGCTTTATAGTCTATTAACTTTGTGATTTATGAGAAATTTTGCTTTGAACTTTTTTGACGTTATCTTCTCTGCATAATCTACTTAAGCAACTACTTTTTAAATGCTATTCTTTCTCTTTCCTTCTCTCCCACTCTTTAGGCCAAGATTTAATTTTTAAAATAACAAAACATTTATAAGCTTGCTTATCTCTAGGGAGGGTTGGGAAATTTTTAGTGAAAAAGCAAAGTGCTAAAGCTGAAGGTCATGATTTTTATATTGGATGGTTAAATGGTTGAACAACTTCTTATACATTGGATGTAATGTGGTTTTATCGTTCTAATTGATTGCATCATTTTATTGTTTGTTTCCAGGTATCAGAAATAATTTTATTCACATACTATCGAAACACAAGCTCTAACTCTGAATACATGTGATTTTAGAAAAACTCATCTTTTTGGAACATTAATGACATAATTTCTAATTTGATGTAAATAATTAAAAATTAACTAGAGAGTCAGATTTATGTGCTCACGGATTCTGAGAGGGAGGGACAGATAGACAGAGACAGAGAGAGAGGGAGAGAAAGAGAGAGAGAGAAATACACAGAAGCACACAGACACACTCACCGAGACAGAACATCCGTTTCCATTTAAGATGTAACTTAAAGATCTCCTTTATTTAATGTTTTATTTAATGTTCCCTAAATATTTTCGGACACATAGATGATGCTCATTAGATCACTAATTGAACAATGATGAAAATCCAGGCTTGTGTTTACTTTTAATTGTGTTATTAGCATAAAATCCTATTTAGAGAAGAAAGAGTAACCAACCCGTGTCTGTGAAGTCAATGAGATGGCGATGCCATTGGGTAGAACTGAATTTTTNTCCCTAAATATTTTCGGACACATAGATGATGCTCATTAGATCACTAATTGAACAATGATGAAAATCCAGGCTTGTGTTTACTTTTAATTGTGTTATTAGCATAAAATCCTATTTAGAGAAGAAAGAGTAACCAACCCGTGTCTGTGAAGTCAATGAGATGGCGATGCCATTGGGATAGAACTGAATTTTTTCTTTTCCAGCTTGAACTATAGAACATTAATTTTCATGTGACTTTTCCATAATTAGGTCAAATTTTACAATGTTTTTTTTTAAATTTTTATTTTTTAGTTTGTTTTGCTTTACAATACTGTACTCATTTTGCCATACATTGACATAAATCAGCCATAAGTTTTACAATACGTTTTACAAATACTGGAAGCATAGACTCAAATAAGCTAATATTATACAATAAACTTTAATGGATGATTTACAATAGGATGGTTTCCTTGTTTTATTTCTTTGGTACTAAGGGCATGCTTAAGGAATACTTTTAGAGCTTATTATAAGATACATTCTATACTACACTGCAGTATACTAAAATTAATCATGATATGATAGAGTCTAATGCAGCTAAATTACTGCTATGATGATTATGAGAAGATCAGCATAAATAATATCCAATATTACAAATATATAAAAATCTACAATTTTAAATAAATAAGATACTCCATAAAACAATAATGTATTGAGCTAGTGACAGTTGAACTCTTTGAACCTGAAGATATATTGTTAAGTAAAGAATAATTGTACTAATTAAATATAAATACCAATTGTTTGTTGTTTGGTTGCTCAGTCGTGTTCTACTCTTTTGCTACCCAGGCTGCCAGGCTCCTCTGTCTATGGGATTTTCTAGGCAAGAATGCTGGAGTGGGTTGCCATTTCTTTTTCCAGGGGAACTTTCTGACCCAGGGATTGAACCCATGTCTCCTGCATTCCAGGTGGATGCTTTACCGCTGAGCCACCAGGGAAGCCTAAATATCAATTATGGTTTTTTTGTTTTTTTTTTAAAGAGCTCCTTCAAAAAGAAACAGATTCTTAATTATTAGGATAATAACACAAAGTTTGAAAATTTTTAGTAATTCAAAATGATACAAGTTTGTTTTGAAATTTTGAATGCCTTACTGACTTAAGCCCCTGAGCTTTGAACATGTGTTTTATTATGTCAAATTAGCTTTGATGAAGAAGCCCTATTTCTCTATGTAACAGTCTCATCCTAAAATATCTAGTCTTGATCATTCCTTCCTTGGTTTCCATTACAAGTGTTCCAACCAAGGAATATAAAGATGCATCTGGTAAATTTAGCATTGGAGCAGATGCATTCTTCCAACACATACCTGAAACATTCACTATCAGTCAAGTGTTTTAACTAGTCTTTTCTAATTAAGCAGGATTGTGTGAACAGACTATTCCCTGTAGAAAGCACCTCTTCGTAAACAGCCACCTTTGCAGTAGTTAGGACTTGAAATATTGCAACACTTTTTATCTTTATGCCTTTCATAATTCCCAATTGCCATTCATTTAGATTCAAGACTTGAGCACTTAAAATGAAGTTACATCAAGGGAGTTCTAAAGATGGTGGAGTATTTTTTTTCCCCAAGACTTGCTTTTGAAATCTATTTTATAATATTTTATATGATTTTTTTTTCAGACAAAGACCAATCTTTCGTGGCATCTTAAAATGTTTATTATCAGACAGAACTTGATGGATTTGACCTCATCATAAAAGTGTGCTCTTATATCAATTACTGAAAAAAATCACAATCCTGTGTTCATAATGACTCTTGTATTAAAAGGAACAATACTTTCTCATCTATTATGTAGTAGAANAGCAATCTTGATTCCAGCTTGTGTTTCTTCCAGTCCAGCATTTCTCATGATGTACTCTGCGGCCTTGACGTACTCCTTTTCCTATGTGGAACCAGTCTGTTGTTCCATGTCCATTTCTAACTGTTGCTTCCTGGCCTGCATACAGATTTCTCAAGAGGCAGGTTAGGTGATCTGGGTATTCACATCTCTTTCAGAATTTTCCACAGTGCACAGCTAAAATTTTAGTGACATAATCAAATTGAAATCCCATATTCCGATTAGCACTCAAGTTTGCCATTCTTGGCCCTCTTTTCCCATTATTGTTTTTCATAGTAATTTACTTTTCTATTTCATTCTCTGAAGAGAGAGCTCATCCAAGGAAGAGAATAAATTTGTTTTCTTCATGTATAAGTTGACTTGTTTCACTCTTTGGGCTACTAAGTCATTCATTCACTGACCATTTGTACTATGAAGAATATNCACTCAAGTTTGCCATTCTTGGCCCTCTTTTCCCATTATTGTTTTTCATAGTAATTTACTTTTCTATTTCATTCTCTGAAGAGAGAGCTCATCCAAGGAAGAGAATAAATTTGTTTTCTTCATGTATAAGTTGACTTGTTTCACTCTTTGGGCTACTAAGTCATTCATTCACTGACCATTTGTACTATGAAGAATATAAAGATTAAGTAATTTTCTATCATCTGTGTAAAGTAAATCTTCAGGGAAAGAAGTGAGTTTTATTCATGCTTTAGTCTCATTCTCCTACTTCTCCTTCTTTTACTTTGTTACCGGCATGACTTTCCACCCATCTAAAGTGTGCACTTAGATGGTTGGATGATATCACCGACACAATGGACATGAGTTTGGGTGGACTCCAGGAGTTGGTGATGGACAAGGAGGCCTGGCGTGCTGCGGTTCATGGGGTCACAAAGAGTCGGACATGGCTGAGCAACTGAACTGAACTGAACTGACTGAAACACACTGAAAATGAAACTTCAGTTTTATATTAATATCTGTAGCTCTTCAGTATGCATGGTTAATTATCAATTCAGAATAACTGTTAACCATTTACAATCAACACATCAATCATCAGGAGCAAAGTCAGGGACTATGGTAGTTGTTTTTATTAAAGTCAACTCTTGTATGATATGCTTTGTACTGTGCCCAGTATGCAAGAGGTATTCAATAAGTGGTTACTGAAAGAATATGTCAACCTCTCCAAATTTCAGAAATATAACTACTTCTGCCCTGTGTATTCCATTCTCAAAGGGAATTAAATTGTCCTTTTACTCTTTCTTTATAAAAAAGCTGCTTTGTTTATTGCTCAGGAAAACTGTTCTGAATGGTTGACAATCTGTTGTTGATTTTTCCAGACTTTTTTTCTGAGATTAGTATGAGTTGAGTTGAGAATATTAACTACGGATGTAGCTTATTTTACTTCTAAGATTGGACTCTCCNCTTTCTTTATAAAAAAGCTGCTTTGTTTATTGCTCAGGAAAACTATTCTGAATGGTTGACAGTCTGTTGTTGATTTTTCCAGACTTTTTTTCTGAGTTTAGTATGAGTTGAGTTGAGAATATTAACTACGGATGTAGCTTATTTTACTTCTAAGATTGGACTCTCCTGGTATCCTCTCCTATTTTGCATGATTTATGAAAAATAATGACTTGGAAATGAGATCTCCATTTCTCATATTTCGCATCAACAAAGCTTCCTTATTTGAATTCACATGTGGAGTTTTTAAGTTCTGGAAGCATTTTCTTCTGTGTTGTGTTTTAACATAGAGCTACTCTATATTTGGTGGTTTCCAGTTAACTGGTCAGAACTGAACGTGATTGATTGATTTCCTGTTTCACAATTTCAGAGACATTATTGCTATATGTAAGATCAAAGGAAAATACCACTCCCCACAAAAAAGGTAGTTGAACATTACTTTTCCCCTCATTTCAACCACATTTTTTCTTATTTAGGTGATGATTTTTGCTTGCTAGCTGGAAATTTGTATATCCCTTCTAGAAAGAAATAAGGATCTATATATTTCCAGTTCTTAGAAATATGAAGTACTTACTATAGATTTTTAGAAAATGCTACATATATTTAAAAAATCTGCATAGACTTCTATGCAGACAGTAGATTCTGAAATTCTGGACTCCCATACTCTTTTTTCACTTCTACATATACTTTTCTAAATAGAAATTTTTCTAAAACTATAAGTGTTCATAGAAATCATCTAAATATTTCATTTTAAGGAAATGGTTCAGACATACAATCAATTTATAATGTAATTCTATAAACATTGTGTACTCCAGATTCAGTTTGAGAAAGAAGGAATGAACATTGGGTTGAAGTGCCTCATGAAGTCTTTCCAATTTCATTAACTTTGGTTCTTTCCAAAGATAAAGTATACCTTGAATTTCAAGCTTATCATTGTCATGCATGTGTATATACTTTTGCTATATATGCATATGCTCAAAAATAAATATAATTATAATCATATACATGTTTTTGAACTTGATATATAAATGTATCAACCCACAGTTTTCTTTCTGCACCCTGCTTTTGTTGTTGCTGCTCCGCATTGCATTTCTGCATGCAATCATGCTAACTCAGGTAGCTACAGTGCATTCATTTTTCTTTTTTACTGCATGCAATATTACAATATGTGAATATTCTATAAATTCCTTCTTCACTTATATATCCAAAGTTTCTTTTCTTTTTTTTTTCTCTTTCAAGTAATTCTTTAGTGGATATTTTCTGTACATGCATAGAGACACAGAAAAGAATGCAGGAGTGGGGAAATTGGAATTAGGGATGGAAGAATCTTTATTGCTAAACTTCTATCTGAAGTTGTACTATTACCTACCTGTCCTTCATGGTTTCTCCACATCCTCATAAGTTTTTCTTATTGCTGGACTGACAAAATTTTGCCAATTTCACAGTTGTGAAATGATACTTCGTCATTTTAACTTGCATTTCTGTAGTAACTGGGAAAATTGAATACTTTTTTCAGATGTTTATTGAATATTGAGAATCCTCTTCTGTCACTTAATCATTTGTTGGCTCATTTTTTAAATAATATTCTTATCTTTATAGATTTATGAGAATTCTTTAAGTACTTGGATACTAAATCCTTCTTTGATTATGTAACCAAACATTGCATAGCGAATAGATCCTCTCAGTCTATGCTTGACTTTCGTGATGTACATACATGTTTTTCATATGCCTAATTTACTGTCTGAATAATTCATCTTTCTGTACTGCCCATATTGCCACCTGGTATTTATCAAGTTTCCATAAATGTGGGAATATATTACTAAGTAATGTATTCTATTTTCCTGGACTAATTTCTATCTCTGAACCAAAGTTACAATGCTTCAGTCACTGTCATTGTATATTAAACATTAATAGTCAATACAGAAATTCCCCATACCTCGTTCTTCAAAATTGTATTGACAAATTTTGACCCTTCCCTCTTGCAAACAAACTGTAGAATTAACTTTTCAAGTTCTATGAAAAACTACATGGGCTTTTAATAATAATTACTTTAATTTTATGGATTAAATTACAGTCAAGTCTTCTATCTAGAAACAAGTATACCTGTTAATTTATTTGAGTTTACTCTTTGATTTTTAATAGATAAATTAACCCTGGGTCAAAAGTGACTGGTCAAATTCACATAGCCAATTAATAACAAAACCAGTGGTAGAAGTAAGATCTCTTGACTCCTTAGTAGCTCTTACACTAAAAAAGGTTTAATTATTTAGTCAATTAGGAAAGAAAATCTTGGAGTCCTTGCAGCTACTACACCCACCAGTAGGAAGGTGAATTAAGCTTCCTGAGTTTACTGGGCCCTTGATAAATCAGTGTGGTCAGAAGACTTGCTGTGAAGGTAAATTTCATCCGTTGCCTTTTCCTATTAGATCAGAATCCTCATTTAAAAAAGATCGCTAGGTTATTGGTAGGCACAGTAAAGTTTAAGAGAGATTGCTTACCGAATGGAATCCTGAAATTCATTACATTTTTTTCCCTCTAAAACCTGCCATAAATGCATGTATATACAAATATATGTGTGTGTATATGTATACATATATACAAATATATGTATGTGCTCCTTAGTTTCCCTCCAAAAAACCCAACACATCTCAGGCACACTGAGGCTTCTTTTGATATCTGTAGTTATTCAGGAAGCAAATACATTTTGTTTGAAATCACTGGTTGTCCCAAATTGGCCTTTTAGCTACTCTATCCCCCCTGGGAAAATTTCTGTAGGAAAAAGATGGAATACTGAGGAGAAAGAAGCACAGATTCAGTCTTTAAAGTAAAACAAAGAAGAACGATCAGACGATTTTTTCAAGTAGTCACATACTACCCATGGTAATCTACGGTCAGCCTTCTTGTTTCACTACTATAGCAGCCAGTTATCTATATGGAGTTGAGGGGGGGGCGGGAAAAACTGAGGAGAAGGGATTTCAAAAAAAAAAAAAAGAAAAAAGAAAATGAGATCCCTGCAATATCACCTTAAGCCACTAGGGGTATCTTTGTACCATTTTTCATCCTGCACTGATTTGGAGTGGAAACCTATATTAGGGGAAAACCAGGGTCCTCGGCATTTTTTTGCTAGCTGTGCACCCAGAATCCAAAAACATTTTAGAAAGAAAGAATCCACAGTTCTTTTGGTCATCCAAACAGGGCTACGAAATCGCTCTACTGGAGATCAGCACCAGGGATTCATTTTTGAGGTCAATTTCCAATCGAGATAAATCTATTGGATTAGTAGGATTATCTGATTGCAGCTGAAAGAAGTAACGTTGTTTGATCATTTGTATTTCTTGCCTGATGCTCGGATTTACATGGAGGTGGCTTGGGGTCCTAAGGATTCTGGATCGTGGTTGCAGCTGGAGAGAAAAAAGGATCAATCGACACGTTTTGGAAGTGTCCGTGGGTGAATAAAAAAAGAGGGGGGGGGGCGCGCAAAATTGGGGTTGCGGCTGCTTAGAAAAGAAAAAGAAAAAAAGGAAGCATCTTGAATTGTCAAACAAGAATTACCGTATGCTCAAGATTCCAAAATAAGCGTCTAGGAACTGGTAAATACTTGGAGCAATTCAGCTTGAATTTGACGGCGAAGTGTTGTAGAAACTGTCTCCTTGAATTATTGGAAGGGGACTGGGGAAAGATGAGGGGGCTCGCTCTGTGGATTTATCTTACTGAAGGTAAGTTTGGGGTCTTTTATTGGGAGGGGGCTGCCTGAGTCTGTGTGCCGCTTCGCGGAAGGTGCTGCGGACGCGGTGCCTGTGAAATGGGGAGTGAAGTGGGGGGATGTGAACCACCTCGCACATCTCCGGTAGATCTCTAGGGAGCTACCTAAATCGAGCTTAAAAACCGTGTTTTGTGGCGACGGTGGGAAAGCCGAGCAACCCTCCAAGCTGTGAACTTTGCGTTGAAAATCTCAGTTGAGAGATCCCTCTTGGATCTAGTGCTTTCTCCTACGGATACTTTAAAGAGAGCAGGCAGCGATGCCTTCGAAAACCTGCATGTGGAGGGGGAAAGCCCAAGTAGAAACCGCTGCTATCTATGTCGTTGTTTTGGCAGCTGTCTTGGCTTCTAGGGGAATTTTGCAGAGGGGATTGGCCGTTTTCGTATTGTATCTTTCTCCCTTCCCCTTCACCCTTCCCCTTCCCGCCTCTCCCTCCTCCCCGCCGAACACTAAAGGGTTACAGGTTCACTGCATCGGATGGAGACTGTAAGAGTGGGTGACCGGCCACACATGTTGTCTTGTAATTCACTTGTACGACTTTGCATAATACAGTCCGAGGTAACTTTTCTTCGAGTTGGACCAGTCCAGGAAGGCATTGCAGCCTTTCTGCCGAGGGCCCAGGCTGGCAAGTGCGCCAGGCAGCCGGCCGTATTTCCAATGCATGCGTGCCCTGGCTGCCTCGCCACTTACTGGCTTTTCTTTCCAACTGAGCGGTGCGCGCGCGTTTCTAGACGTTTTCTTGCTGCTGAATTAAAAGCTTTTTTTTTTCTTTTAAAATATTATTTCATTGCTGTCAACAAAAACTCATCTTTATTTACAGAAGGGAAATCAATTTCAGCAGATGTAATTAAAAATAATCACTCCAATGAGTGAATATTAATTGACTAAGGAAACTAAAAGTTGCTTTGGAATCCAGAAAAGCATATAATTCTGAACCAATTTTGGAGTCCGCATAGGTTCAGAACAATTACGTAGAGAGAACGGATTTAAAATATGTATGTAGATATGTTAAATGAGTTAAGGCACTCCCCTGCCTTCATAGGCTCCTTATACCTTCAGAGTATTAGTTGGCTTTTCCTATTTAAGGCCATTTCGTTAAATTTTAAACCTCAGTCATTCAGCTGCATTAGACTAAAATGGAAATAGATAATTGCTAAAACATATAAGAATGAATTTTCTACCTGTTATTATTTTAAAGAAGAGCATCAGATATTTTTTCAGGGGTCTCTGTTTATAGACTATGAAATAGATGTAGATACCATATACCTTTATGGTTTTAGCATTAAAACCTCTTCATCGTGAACTAAGCACTCATCATCCAAGTACTTCAAGAATTCCAGATACATCAGACATTCTGGTATTAAAGAGGAGCCTCACCAAACTTTCTTCTTGGATTTGTGTGTATCTATGTGTTTAAGTCTAAATTCTGAAACAAGATCAATGCCATTCCTTTTTCCTTTTTAAGATTAAATAGCAAAAAATGAAACTCTTGTCTCCCAAGGATTCTNTGAATTTTCTACCTGTTATTATTTTAAAGAAGAGCATCAGATATTTTTTCAGGGGTCTCTGATTATAGACTATGAAATAGATGTAGATACCATATACCTTTATGGTTTTAGCATCAAAACCTCCTCATCGTGAACTAAGCACTCATCATCCAAGTACTTCAAGAATTCCAGATACATCAGACATTCTGGTATTAAAGAGGAGCCTCACCAAACTTTCTTCTTGGATTTGTGTGTATCTATGTGTTTAAGTCTAAATTCTGAAACAAGATCAATGCCATTCCTTTTTCCTTTTTAAGATTAAATAGCAAAAAATGAAACTCTTGTCTCCCAAGGATTCTACAATGGAAAGTTATTATTTATTTCTGCAGACTTTAAAGTTTTCTAGAGATTATAAAAATAGCAAGAAATAGTTCCTGCAGGGGTGTTAGTTTTAAGAAGATATCTCAGAGGCTGGGTTTGCCTTTTAAACACAGCTCTAAGTCATGTGGTTTATGTGCAGCATGAGCTAGAAGAATGGATATTCTGTGTTTTGGTACATTCTAGCCACTGATCATAGCTACACTGTCCATTAATATTAACATCTTTTAAAAATTTAAGTTAAAACAGACAGCTAACAAATAACAAAATATAATAGTAAATATATCATGAAGGCAAATGGGAGATGGATTAGAATCCCTCTTTATAGACTAGTAGAGAATATAATGTTGATACTATAAAAGTAGATGGAGAGTATGATATATGAAAAAGGAAGTCCTTGTAAAAGTTAATTTACATCTTTCACAACCACTGACCCAGTGGTAATGGCATGCACAATGGTGCGAAAGCCGGAAGAGTTAGCTTAAAGTGCCTTTGTCATGACTGAACAATATTTTCCTCTGGCAAGAATAATCAATATTTTGTGGCCCCTGTTCCATTTTCTTTTGGCAGTGAAAATGAAAAGGTGAAAACTTTAACCCACTCTGTGGTTTCTACAAGCAGTTCCTAACATAAAACTTTGGTAAACTTTGTAGGTGGTAGATCCACTTTGGAAAGTTAATAATAATAGGAATAAAAATAAATAAAACTATATACCCCCAAATAATTTAAAAGCTGTAACTAGTAAACGAAGAGCAATTCACCCAGTTACATAAATGTTCCCTATTAATAGAGTGTATTATTTTGAGAACTATTAAAAAACCTGAAGAGTTCACTTAGTTACATTTGCTCTACTTTATTCAAATAACTTTTGTTTTTTGGTCATGACTGTTAAAAAGAACATGGAGGCCTTAATCAAGGTCCCAACTTTGCTACAGAATACACAAAATGTGGTAGTTTGGGGTAAAAAAGTAGAAACTCTCATTTAGCCCTGAAAGTGACAAGCATGGTTTCTAATGTGTGTGATGAGAAATAGCTTTGGATTCCCCAAAGCTTATCACCATGGAATAATTCAAGCTGCTTCACTGGAGCTTTGCTGCACCTGTCCCTAGAACCCTTCCATGTGATCTAGCTGGCCTAACATTCAAGCGGTGCTAATACATTTGCTGCAGATTTGTTTCATGATTTTGAGATATTTAAATACAGTTAAATGTTATTTTACACTAATCGACTTTTTTTTTTTAAAGGAAATTGCTCCACTCTTAATTGAAAGCAAAATGAAAAGGGCAATCCTATTTTAATGATTTGTTGAAATTTAACACATGGCATCTCAAAATGCAAATCTTCTGTTTCTTTTGCTTTGTCAAGAAATGCTAAAAACAAAAGTTAAAACTGATAGTTTAAAACTTCAGTTTTTAATATTTCAAATTTTCAAAGTCCAGAAAATCTTTGAAAAGTTAACATATAGAAGACTCATGATAAATCTAGGGTGTCCTTTTAAATGCCTTTTGAAAGATAATTTCAAACATTTTCAAGTAGCTAATCTCTTAATCTTGTGGCATAGCAACATTCTCAACTGTTCCTAAGAATAATTTCTTATAGTAACAGGTTTGATTACTTTTCCTTTGTTATTAATGATATCACATTGACAATGTCAACTGTCACTCTCTTACTATAGAAGGATATGAATTATTTCTGTCCTCCACTCCCACAAAAAACACATAGTAGCAAACATGTGAAAGAGAGAGAGACTGCCAACTCTAAGCTTAACTGAAGTTAAGGAAAACTAATAAATCACTCCAGGCATTTGAAATTATCAGACATTAAACTTTTGGAGGATTTTATATGAATTCTTTTTATAACAGTCAATATAATCTCTTCTGTGCCTGTTTCCGTTGCATGTAAGAGAAATTCTAGTCAATGGCGAAACGCTTTTCTGCTGCCATTACTGCAGACTTTATAGATGAGAGATGTGTCAGCATGTTAGCTGTAGCAGTAATGCCTCTTTTGTGTGAAACCTTATGGGCCTTGCAGGCACTCTTTCATCTTGACACTCATAAAACGTTCAATCCCCATATTTATTATTTAATTTTCTTCCTATATACAGCAGCCGAGCACTTCAATATATGAATGGGTAGCCAAAAACTGACAGGCAAGCGTGAATAGGACTAATGAGTTTTAATAATACACATATTAGGGACTACTAAAGAAAGTTTAATTAACAAAAACAAGTTAAGCATGAAATTCATTTTGGAACAAATGCAAGTTAAGTTATTACTGCAGATATAAAATCAAAAACCACAGGAATACATGGCAAGAAAGAAAGTTCCAGGTTGAGACTAGACCTACTAAACTCAGTTGACATCTTAGGATCTGCCTTTAAGTTAATGCGTTTGGCTCTGCCTTATGAAATCAAAGAGTATACACTATTTCAGACTTTTCACTTTTCTGTAACAAGTTTGGTTTAATATGTTAACTATATCCAGGCATGTTTTATACTACTTCCCTTCAGACACAGAAGTCTTTCAGTAGCCACACAGTAGCCTTTCACTTTTCTGTGGTCAATTTTCCTAATACCATATATGCCTGCCTCATCTACCAGTCAGAATCCATTCCATCCCTTTGGGTGTGCTGTAGGTGGTGTTTCAGTTAGAGGACTGCTCATATATCAACTTACCTGCACCTATAGTTCTGTTTAATTTTGGGCACTTAGAAATAAATTTTAGAAATTATTTATGTTTGCCCATTTATTTATTTGGTGGTGGCATTTTATATCTGGGCAGAAGTTGGAGAAGAGACGGAATACTGGGCAAATATTTCCTTAGAATGTGGTTTTCTTACATTTTGTCTGTATTTAATGTATGTACTTCTGGAAAGAGGGCTACAGCCAGGCAATAGCATGAAGGTCTTATACATGCTCTTCAACAACTGTCTTTTTGGCAACATCTGTTTGATAGGTTAATTAATTCTTATACACACCTTTGGTATCACCTATGTGTAATGGTAGGTTTTTCCTCTTTGAAATACCCAGTGAATATTGAGTCTTTGAGGGAAAAAAAAGAGGCTAGTCGTAACATTTTAAAGTGAATTGAAAATCTTCTTGTCTTTTTTTAGATAGTTATGGTGCATACTTTCATATGGAGTACTCCATGCTTGGAAATTTAACATGGTCACTCATTAAATCAATGAATACTGACTTGATAAAAACTAACTTGGAATTATTGTTAGTATAAGTTTATCCCATAGGACCACCATTCCCCTTATGATAGAACTGATCAGAAAACCAGTGATTGCCACATATCACATTGACAAACAGTTGTCAATATTAAGACCTGAAAATTATACTCAGCCATCTACTAGTTAACCATAAGGCTACAAGGAGTAAAGGTTCACTTCAGTAACCATTATGGTTCAAGTTTCAAGTCAGTGCATCTGTCATTTTTAATTTAAATCTATATTACTTAGCTGTCCAAAACTTTACACACATGTGACATTGTTATCTATCCTTTTTCTTATGGGTAAAAAATAAAGTCACTTAGTGTCTTTACCTCTTTAACTGTGCCAAGTATTCTAACGCATATGTTGCTATGAGATTGTTGCCAAAAGTTTCTGTTATTTAAAGCTGTGGTCTTTAGTAATAAACCTGAGGAATTATTTAATATATGAGTAATACATTTTACATGCTGCAATAATACAGTGGTATAGCTTATATAACCTCTATAATGGCAGGGGGTATTGTATGGCTTTTCAAAGCTATGTGTTTCCCCCCAGTATCCAGAATAGTGCCTGACATATTACTAGCAACTGACAAATATTGCTGAATGACTAAAAAAACCTCATACTAGTCTTGCATATTAACAACTAAGTATGTAACTTCTTGCTTAATACCTGATCTCTTCATTTTTGCTTTTAATTTTTCTTAACCTGTCGGTTGTTACTTTTAATTGATATATATTTTAAAACGATGTGCAAAATTCCAAAAGTAGAAATATATTGAAAAGATTGAATTTTGATTAAAGACAAATAAGAATTGAAACATTTTAGTGAAATTTTTCTGTAGTTTATTTATTGTGATAAATGATTTTATCAGAACTCACAAGTATAATAGGATTATTTGAGGTTATAATTTACCAAAATGAATATTAGAGTTATTTTCTGCTGTGTAGAAAATGTGATATCTCAAGGAACTTTGGAAGCACTAATTCAAACACTTAGAACATGGACAGTAAGATCTAAAATATAATCATGTTTGGCATTTGGGTCATTAATTCTTTTTCCAGTTTTTTAAAAAAATTATAGTTACAAGTTCCTATTGTTCAATTTTATTTAAATGGTGAATTCACTTAAACTTATGTGTATATTAAATTCTTGTGTATTCACTGATGTTTTGTTACACAAATGGCACATGGATAGAGTATTGCTTTGAATTCTGTTATTGTTAGTACTAATAGAACTGTAATATGAAAGGAAATAAAAGATGTGTGAATATCTGAAGAAGATTGCAAGTATAATCATCTGGCACTTTGGGGCAAAGCTTGAGTTCTAAGCCAAACCAGGAGTGACAGAACCCTTATTGTTGTCTGGTACCTTACATGAAAGGAGTTGGTCTCAGTCCAGTTCCTAGCAGACAGTTACTCCTTAAACAATAGTCACCACAGTATTTGCCAATTCCTGCAGAAACCTAGGACTGAATGGGTATAAAGGTTTAACTACCCCCTCTCTGCTAATCATCCTGCAAGGGGTCAAGATTGACTCACCCTTGCACAGGGCCACACTGAGAAACTTAGCACGGCCTCTGCCAACGTTGTAGGTATTGTCTGGCAGCACAGGATTTTTAAAGAGAACTTCAGTTAAGCAGGGCACCAGGAGTAGCAGTTCTCTGCTCTTCCCAGGCACAACTCACCAGAAACAAGAACAGACTTAAACAGTGACTTGAGAAGGCAGCTGGCAGGCATACTTAAGTTACTTAAGGCACACTTCAGATACTGGCAGGTGTGCTTCTGGACACAGTGACTTGCAACCCCAAAGTAGCCCTTTTCAGACAAAAGCTTCAGTTTAATATCCAGGGAAGTAATCCACTCTACCTGGCTGTCTCTCCTGAGCTCTTGAGTGATTATTCATTTTCTTCTAGGAGAGTCACAGCATCACCAATTGGTTTTAAATATGCATCCTGTGGTATTTGACGAATGCATTGAAACAGTTGCCTGTGCTTTTATTTTTAAACATTCTGTTTTACAGTTGCTGTCCTTCAAGTCCTCTTAATGTCCTTCCATAGTTGAAAGTTAACCCTCTTCTGTAGGTTTTAAAACAGCACTTAATATGTAGAGATTTGGAGAGTAGGTTCAGAGTAAACAGAAAGTAAAACTTATTTTACATAGTCAAATGTTAAATGGATTGTTTCGCTTGCATCCCCAAAATAAAATAAAGGAGAAACTCACTAGAGTTTAGCCATTTGTTGTAACGATGGTCTTAGTAGAAATATTCAGTTGTAGAATGCAGAAGGAAATGCTATCATCTTGATCTCTTTTTCTTCCTGCTGTTAGAAAGCTGTTATGGCATCTTCAGATCTCACTTTTTTTTTTCCAAATGGTAACAAAATTAGTCACCAGTCTATAAGAACATGCCTCCATACCTCTGCGTGATGAGGAATTTTCATTGTCCTTCTATTTGTCTTCACCTCTTCTCTGTTTTATCTCTTTTTGCTGCCAAGTGTAATTAAGATAATGCCTTCACAGTGGTCACATATCACAGTTGAATAAATAAAATCTGAGGGTAGGGTTAATGAAAGAAAAATAATATATAGAATGAATGGGTTAGTCATTCAAGAGATATTTTCTAATGACTTACAATGTGATTAATTGTTCTGGGGATGGTTGCTTTCAAATCCACTGTTCAAAAGCCATAGCCTCTCTTCTTAAATATTAAGGCTAACCTGATTGTTATTTTTGTGATTATAATTATTCTCATCATACTTGGGGTAAGATCTCACATCCCGATTTTTTTTGGCTTGATGCCTCACCCTTCTCTGAAGTCACACTTAACTCTTTGCTCACAGAGAGGCCCAGGCTTCACAGTGTTTGGGTCTTCTCTTTCCTCTGATGGAATTTGTCCCCTGTCAACCTCCACTCATCTTTCAGAACCCAGTTTACAGATTACTTCTTCAGGACAGTCATCCTTTTTACTCAAGACTCATTAACTCTCCCCTCTGAGAATTATCTTTCTTTGCTAAGCCTTTATAACTAAATGGAGTGATTGGTTTACATAAAGTTTGTCTTCCCCATTGAACTTTAGTCTCCGTGAGCGTCAGCACCATGACTATCTCCTTCTTGTTGGCCTTCCCAGTGCTTGGCACTAAATGATGTGATAACGATGAATAGGGGATCTGAGTTTACAAATTACTGTGGTGAAAAGTACTAAAGGTTCCTGAAAAAAAAAGGCAACAAATGCTTTGAGAGTTGCAGAGAGGGAGTGTTTTTGTGACTGGGAGGATCTGAACTGACATTTGAATCTTGTTAGTTCAAATGGCCTTGAGGGATCCTGGCTGGAGTCTTTCCAGGCAAAATCTAATGGTAAGAGTATTCCCTAGGAAGGAAGAATCTTGGTAAACAAGTTGGATTGAATTCACTGACCAGGACTCTCAGTGATGTTCTTTGTTTGTTTGTTTTTATTAGAATTGTGTTTTCACTAAGATAGTTTTTTACCGGGTACAGTATCTGGAATATACTTACAATTGTTTCCTTGCTAGTCTTTAAAATATTTTGTTGGTAAATTTTTTTCTCTTATTACTGTCAAATTTTAGTTTGCCTTTTCTCCTACCATTCTGTTTTCTCTACTGTTTGCTTACATCATTGGAGAAGTTCATTCAGAGTGGAAGTAGCCCAAGGAGAGAGAGAGAACAAGTAGAACCCTGTTTACGTGTTCTGTGAAGCAAAGGGAGAGTGGGCTGTAAACTGAGAACCCGCAGAGACCTGCCTGCCCTGCCTCCTGGAAGGGGGCTCTGGACAAAATTGAGCAGGAGGCAGGGTTTATCTTTAAACCCTTTTAAATTCTTCTGCCTTTTCTCTTTCTATTTGTTGAAACTCCCTACATTCATAAAACTATGTTCTTTTTTTTTTTAATTGAAAAATGTTTCAGNCATACTTTCATATGGAGTACTCCATGCTTGGAAATTTAACATGGTCACTCATTAAATCAATGAATACTGACTTGATAAAAACTAACTTGGAATTATTGTTAGTATAAGTTTATCCCATAGGACCACCATTCCCCTTATGATAGAACTGATCAGAAAACCAGTGATTGCCACATATCACATTGACAAACAGTTGTCAATATTAAGACCTGAAAATTATACTCAGCCATCTACTAGTTAACCATAAGGCTACAAGGAGTAAAGGTTCACTTCAGTAACCATTATGGTTCAAGTTTCAAGTCAGTGCATCTGTCATTTTTAATTTAAATCTATATTACTTAGCTGTCCAAAACTTTACACACATGTGACATTGTTATCTATCCTTTTTCTTATGGGTAAAAAATAAAGTCACTTAGTGTCTTTACCTCTTTAACTGTGCCAAGTATTCTAACGCATATGTTGCTATGAGATTGTTGCCAAAAGTTTCTGTTATTTAAAGCTGTGGTCTTTAGTAATAAACCTGAGGAATTATTTAATATATGAGTAATACATTTTACATGCTGCAATAATACAGTGGTATAGCTTATATAACCTCTATAATGGCAGGGGGTATTGTATGGCTTTTCAAAGCTATGTGTTTCCCCCCAGTATCCAGAATAGTGCCTGACATATTACTAGCAACTGACAAATATTGCTGAATGACTAAAAAAACCTCATACTAGTCTTGCATATTAACAACTAAGTATGTAACTTCTTGCTTAATACCTGATCTCTTCATTTTTGCTTTTAATTTTTCTTAACCTGTCGGTTGTTACTTTTAATTGATATATATTTTAAAACGATGTGCAAAATTCCAAAAGTAGAAATATATTGAAAAGATTGAATTTTGATTAAAGACAAATAAGAATTGAAACATTTTAGTGAAATTTTTCTGTAGTTTATTTATTGTGATAAATGATTTTATCAGAACTCACAAGTATAATAGGATTATTTGAGGTTATAATTTACCAAAATGAATATTAGAGTTATTTTCTGCTGTGTAGAAAATGTGATATCTCAAGGAACTTTGGAAGCACTAATTCAAACACTTAGAACATGGACAGTAAGATCTAAAATATAATCATGTTTGGCATTTGGGTCATTAATTCTTTTTCCAGTTTTTTAAAAAAATTATAGTTACAAGTTCCTATTGTTCAATTTTATTTAAATGGTGAATTCACTTAAACTTATGTGTATATTAAATTCTTGTGTATTCACTGATGTTTTGTTACACAAATGGCACATGGATAGAGTATTGCTTTGAATTCTGTTATTGTTAGTACTAATAGAACTGTAATATGAAAGGAAATAAAAGATGTGTGAATATCTGAAGAAGATTGCAAGTATAATCATCTGGCACTTTGGGGCAAAGCTTGAGCTCTAAGCCAAACCAGGAGTGACAGAACCCTTATTGTTGTCTGGTACCTTACATGAAAGGAGTTGGTCTCAGTCCAGTTCCTAGCAGACAGTTACTCCTTAAACAATAGTCACCACAGTATTTGCCAATTCCTGCAGAAACCTAGGACTGAATGGGTATAAAGGTTTAACTACCCCCTCTCTGCTAATCATCCTGCAAGGGGTCAAGATTGACTCACCCTTGCACAGGGCCACACTGAGAAACTTAGCACGGCCTCTGCCAACGTTGTAGGTATTGTCTGGCAGCACAGGATTTTTAAAGAGAACTTCAGTTAAGCAGGGCACCAGGAGTAGCAGTTCTCTGCTCTTCCCAGGCACAACTCACCAGAAACAAGAACAGACTTAAACAGTGACTTGAGAAGGCAGCTGGCAGGCATACTTAAGTTACTTAAGGCACACTTCAGATACTGGCAGGTGTGCTTCTGGACACAGTGACTTGCAACCCCAAAGTAGCCCTTTTCAGACAAAAGCTTCAGTTTAATATCCAGGGAAGTAATCCACTCTACCTGGCTGTCTCTCCTGAGCTCTTGAGTGATTATTCATTTTCTTCTAGGAGAGTCACAGCATCACCAATTGGTTTTAAATATGCATCCTGTGGTATTTGACGAATGCATTGAAACAGTTGCCTGTGCTTTTATTTTTAAACATTCTGTTTTACAGTTGCTGTCCTTCAAGTCCTCTTAATGTCCTTCCATAGTTGAAAGTTAACCCTCTTCTGTAGGTTTTAAAACAGCACTTAATATGTAGAGATTTGGAGAGTAGGTTCAGAGTAAACAGAAAGTAAAACTTATTTTACATAGTCAAATGTTAAATGGATTGTTTCGCTTGCATCCCCAAAATAAAATAAAGGAGAAACTCACTAGAGTTTAGCCATTTGTTGTAACGATGGTCTTAGTAGAAATATTCAGTTGTAGAATGCAGAAGGAAATGCTATCATCTTGATCTCTTTTTCTTCCTGCTGTTAGAAAGCTGTTATGGCATCTTCAGATCTCACTTTTTTTTTTCCAAATGGTAACAAAATTAGTCACCAGTCTATAAGAACATGCCTCCATACCTCTGCGTGATGAGGAATTTTCATTGTCCTTCTATTTGTCTTCACCTCTTCTCTGTTTTATCTCTTTTTGCTGCCAAGTGTAATTAAGATAATGCCTTCACAGTGGTCACATATCACAGTTGAATAAATAAAATCTGAGGGTAGGGTTAATGAAAGAAAAATAATATATAGAATGAATGGGTTAGTCATTCAAGAGATATTTTCTAATGACTTACAATGTGATTAATTGTTCTGGGGATGGTTGCTTTCAAATCCACTGTTCAAAAGCCATAGCCTCTCTTCTTAAATATTAAGGCTAACCTGATTGTTATTTTTGTGATTATAATTATTCTCATCATACTTGGGGTAAGATCTCACATCCCGATTTTTTTTGGCTTGATGCCTCACCCTTCTCTGAAGTCACACTTAACTCTTTGCTCACAGAGAGGCCCAGGCTTCACAGTGTTTGGGTCTTCTCTTTCCTCTGATGGAATTTGTCCCCTGTCAACTTCCACTCATCTTTCAGAACCCAGTTTACAGATTACTTCTTCAGGACAGTCATCCTTTTTACTCAAGACTCATTAACTCTCCCCTCTGAGAATTATCTTTCTTTGCTAAGCCTTTATAACTAAATGGAGTGATTGGTTTACATAAAGTTTGTCTTCCCCATTGAACTTTAGTCTCCGTGAGCGTCAGCACCATGACTATCTCCTTCTTGTTGGCCTTCCCAGTGCTTGGCACTAAATGATGTGATAACGATGAATAGGGGATCTGAGTTTACAAATTACTGTGGTGAAAAGTACTAAAGGTTCCTGAAAAAAAAAGGCAACAAATGCTTTGAGAGTTGCAGAGAGGGAGTGTTTTTGTGACTGGGAGGATCTGAACTGACATTTGAATCTTGTTAGTTCAAATGGCCTTGAGGGATCCTGGCTGGAGTCTTTCCAGGCAAAATCTAATGGTAAGAGTATTCCCTAGGAAGGAAGAATCTTGGTAAACAAGTTGGATTGAATTCACTGACCAGGACTCTCAGTGATGTTCTTTGTTTGTTTGTTTTTATTAGAATTGTGTTTTCACTAAGATAGTTTTTTACCGGGTACAGTATCTGGAATATACTTACAATTGTTTCCTTGCTAGTCTTTAAAATATTTTGTTGGTAAATTTTTTTCTCTTATTACTGTCAAATTTTAGTTTGCCTTTTCTCCTACCATTCTGTTTTCTCTACTGTTTGCTTACATCATTGGAGAAGTTCATTCAGAGTGGAAGTAGCCCAAGGAGAGAGAGAGAACAAGTAGAACCCTGTTTACGTGTTCTGTGAAGCAAAGGGAGAGTGGGCTGTAAACTGAGAACCCGCAGAGACCTGCCTGCCCTGCCTCCTGGAAGGGGGCTCTGGACAAAATTGAGGAGGAGGCAGGGTGTATCTTTAAACCCTTTTAAATTCTTCTGCCTTTTCTCTTTCTATTTGTTGAAACTCCCTACATTCATAAAACTATGTTCTTTTTTTTTTTAATTGAAAAATGTTTCAGAGGCTTTGTGTTTCTGATCTTCAGTTTAATTATCTGTTACACGGAGGTGATAATTCTCTCTAACTCATAGTAGTTGGTGCTGGCGTTACTGAAGTTATTAGTTAATTGATGATCATTGCAGAATATACTTGTCAGGACATTTGTTTTCCATAGCTACATGTTGGTATGGCCACAACATGGGCTATGATAGCACTTGAACTTCCACATGACTAATCTTGAACTTTGATATTCCCATCTATGTGACTTTTGGTTCTAATCCTGTCTTACTTTTTTTCTTTGTGCCCTTCTGGTACTGCTTGCTTTCTTCCCTAGATTTAGTTAATCTGTTAAACACTAAAATGACCAATTCTTATAACCTTTGCTCCTTGAAACTCTATTCTTACCTTGCTTATCCTCAGTCCTAACTTTTGTCATTTACTGTTTGCCTCATGTTATAGAACATTGATGGAAAAACTTTCAATACCATGTTATCTGTTATCTGTTGCAAATTATGCCTGTTAGCCTCATATTTCCCTCCATTGGTGTCCTGTGTGTTTTGCTTTCTAAAATCTCTCGAACTGAACACACGACTTTATTGAGTCTCAATCAGAAGCAAAATGTCATGTATATTCACAGGGCATATTCTTTAAAAGCTAGGGAGTCTTATCTCTGTCTGGCTCTCTCTTTTTTAAGCTCTGTGGTCTTGAAAAAGTTATCTTGCCATAGAAAGTCTCATTTTCCTCCTTTCAAATAAGAATAATTGGATTATAAGTTTGTTGTGAGGATTAATGTAAAGTACTTGAGACAGCTTGGCAAGTAGCTGTGATCTCTAATATTAGCTGGTTTTGATGTCATTTTCACATAAATTTAGATATATTTAACTATACTTCAAACTGACGTATAAAATATGAAAATAAAATTGTTTCTGGTTTCTTGCCCACCAGTTCATTTACTGAGGTAATGGTTTCCACATGTTTGTGGTCATATACTACTCTGTTTTTGATAACAAAATCATAAAAAGTATGAAATATATACTTATGGCTTCCTTGGTGGCTCAGATGGTGAAGAATCCGCCTGTGATGCTGAAGACCTGGATTCAATCCCTGGGTTTGGAAGATCCCCTGAAGGAGGAAATGGTAACCCACACTAGTATTCTTGCCTGGAGAATCCCCCATGGACAGAGGAGTCTAGCGGTCTATAGTCCATGGGATCGCAAAGAGTCAGACATGACTGAGCAACTAAACATAGTACATATGTTTATACTCCTCCATAAATATTTCTATTATCAGATTGCAACACATACACAAATATAGACATTAAATAATGAGAAAGAGTCAGGTTTTTTAAATATCTTATAAGCTTGATAGCTTCTTTCCATTATTTATTAATGTCTAAAGTTGTAGAGATTCTTAAGGCACAGTTCAGAGCTACTAAAATGTATCTGTATTTCCATTTCAAAGTTATCTTCTTCATGTTTTCAAATATTTTTTCTGCTTGTTATTATATATGACTCAGTTCAATTCAGTTCATTCAGTCACTCAGTCGTGTCCGACTCTTTGCGACCGCAGCACGCCAGGCCTCCCTGTCCATCACCAACTCCCAGAGTTCACTCAGACTCACGCCCATTGAGTCCGTGATGCCATCCAGCCATCTCATCCTCTGTCGTCCCCTTCTCCTCCTGCCCCCAATCCCTCCCAGCATCAGAGTCTTTTCCATTGAGTCAACTCTTCGCATGACGTGGCCAAAGTATTGGAGTTTCAGTTTCAGCATCATTTCAGGAGGGCTGATCTCCTTCAAAATGGACTGGTTGGATCTCCTTGCAGTCCAAGGAACTCTCAAGAGTCTTCTCCAACACCACAGTTCAAAAGCATCAATTCTTTGGCGCTCAGCTTTCTTCACAGTCCAACTCTCACATCCAGACAAGACCACTGGAAAAACCATAGCCTTGACTAGACGGACTTTTGTTGGCAAAGTAATGTCTCTGCTTTTCAATATGCTATCTAGGTTGGTCAGTCTTGTAGAATAGCTGAGGAAGAGCTTATGCTAGAACTAGGAGAAGTTTCATTTCTGCTCATTTCTCATCCATATTCCATTACTAGTACTTTCTTTTAATCTGTATTTATCTTGGGGAAAACATAATTTCATAGTCAATTTTGTGAGGTTTATATTAACTAAAACATGATGAAAAATGTGTAAATGTGCTTATCCAGTGGTATTAACTCTAATACATCACCAAACATTGAAAAGGAACAGTAACAACAACAAAATGCCACTCCTGGCAAATCCACTACAGTATAGAATCATCACCTTCCCAAGAACATCTCAAGTGCTGTGTGCAACATACAACCATGTGAAGTCACTGTATGAAACCATATTTACATATTAACAAGCTTAGTGTTGTTTTCTTTTTGCTTTATAAAATATTATAACACATAGAAGTTCAACTATTTACTTCCCTTCTCTCATCTGGTCCTCTTGTGGTGGGGTATAAACCGATTACATTGGGGATTTCTGCTCCACAGAACTGCCAGTTTAATTTTCTTATGAATATATTTGATAATACTTTTCCCCTCCTAAGTCTATTTAATGGTTTCTCATCATCCAGTGAATAAAATCCAAACTCTTTAGCCTTTTAACAAAGAGCTTGCTTGATTTGGCTGTAGCCTGCCTTTCCAGTCTCATCCAGTGCTCAGCCTCACTTACTCTGTGTTCTGGCCAAACCAAACTGTGCCCTTCTCGAACGTGGCTCCTTCTTTTTCCTTTCTTTCATAGGTCAGGTTTCTCAGGGAAAAAAATAAAAGAGACTCTGAGATGAAGATTTGCTTATTAAAAGTTTATTTGGGCTTGCCATTGGGAAAAGCACCTGGGTGGGGGGAACCAGGGAATCACCACCAACCTCTCCCTTGGCCCCTTTCCATAGGGAGCTTGGGGGCTGGAATGGCCCCTCTGAGTGAGTCTGCATTGAGAAAGGAAGAGCAGACATTTCTGCACTGGTGTGGACTTCCTGCCTTGGAGTGTGAGCTGCCCTCAGGGAGGCTGAGAGCCACACTATTTACTACATATATTTTCCACTGTTTCTAGAATGTGCCCTCTACCCAGAATTCCTTCTGTGACCATCAATGTTGGTCTGATTCTTTGAGGGCGAGCTAATATTCCTCTTGATTCATGAACTTTGTCCTCTTTCGCTAACTCGAAGTAGACCTGTCTCTTCTTTTAAAGCCTAACATTTTATTTCTGATTGCATACATTTGTTTATTCATTTCATTTTTAATTACTTACTATGTGAATTAATTGCACATTACTTACATTAAGTGATCAGTTAATGAATGGACTCACAGGACTCAAATAGTTTATACTCATTGGGCAGCTTTATTACAGGCAAATAGAGCAATAGCAGGAGAAGGGTATGCACTGAATGGGGCCTAGAAACTCAGACTCAGGCTTCTTTTTTCTCTCACTCCTGTGTCTCATGGGATACCCCTTGTTTCAAGGTCTTGAACTACCACCAGTGTGAATGTGAAGCATCTTGGTATAGGAAGCCCACAGTCTGCTGATGGTCAGGTTCTCTTACAGTGAGCTCTTCCCGAAAGCACATTATAGTTACATGGCCAGGCTTGGCCTTTGAAAACTGCTACACTCCACTGAAACCAGATGTTACTAAATGAAATTTTATGACATTATTATTACGAAATGCAACTCTTAAATCCCATTGTTATTACTAAGTGCTGTTACAAGGCTAATATGTTCTGACCTCAAAATAACTTATAGATTCATAGATACAAAACATTATTTTTCGTTAGTTAATACAGTCAGTCTTCATTATTCCTGGATCTATATTACAGTTTTGCCTGTTCACTAAATTTCCTTTAACCCCAAAGTCAATACTCATAGTGCTTTTGCAGTCATTCACAGACATGAGCAAAGCAGCAAAAAATGTGAGTCACCACATGAGCACACTTCCTGCTGAGACTGAGCAAGGTGATGATCTGACTTCTTGCTTCATCCCCCACACAGAGATGATCAGAGCATGGAGACAGTAGAAAGTGCACTGCAGTGCAAGAAGCTCCAGCTCTGGGGTCAGGTAGAGGGGATTTGAATCCCAGCTCTGACATCTGTTAATGAGGTGCGTGCATGCTCAGTTGCTTTAGTGTGTCCGACTCTGTGCACCTCTATGGACTGTAGCCTGCCAGGCTCCTCTATCCCTGGGATTCTCAAGGCAAGAATACTGGAGTGGGTTGCCATGCCCCTTTCCAGGGGATCTTCCTGACCCAGGGATCAAACCCATATCTCCTGCATTACAGGGAGATTCTTTACCCACTGAGCCACCTGGGAAGCCCATTAGTGAAGTGGCTTCAGACAAGTCACCAAACACTTTTGAGTTTTGTTTTCTCTTTTGTAAAATAAAGAAAATAGAATCTACCAGGATGAATTCATTCATAACAATGTGAAATATGTATATAAGTATATATATGTGTGAAGTGTGAAGTGAAAGTCGCTCAGTCGTGTCTGACTCTCTGTGACCCCAAGGACTGCATAGTCCATGGACTTCTCCAGGCCAGAATACTGGAGTGGGTAGCCTTTCCCTTTTCCAGGGGATTTTCCCAACCCCAGCTGAGCCACAAGGGAAGCCCAAGAATACTGGAGTGGATAGCCTATCCATTCTCCAGTGGATCTTCTCCACCTAGGAATCAAACTGGGGTCTCCTGTATTGCAGGCGAATTCTTTACCAGCTAAGCTATGAGGGAAGCCCACACATGTATACACACACACACACACACACACACACACACACACACAGACACAGATCCATTTCTCTTTGAGCGATGGATCCATATTTCCCAGTTCAGTGTTTGCAGGGACTTTATGGCATATAACTATGGTGAATAACAGCCATCAATTGTATAGCATTGGTCAAACTTTAAGCAGCTTTGGTAATAAGTGTGTAGTCAGTTCAGATCATTTGCAAACTATGCCTACACTTGGTAAACGATTTTCACATAGATTTTATGATGGATATAAAAATAACACAAAATTCTTGCCCCTGAATAAAAAATTCAGTAGGAGGGGTTGGATTGAACAAATGAAAACAATCAGTAAAAACAAAGTAATATAGAAAATATATAAGTAATATTAAAAATAAGACATAATAGGCTGTGTAAAGTTAGAAGTTGAAGACACCTTCCTGGGTTCCAACTTCCTGTAATCATATATTTACTGAAAAATGTCACATTCCAACCTGCAGTAGAGCCATTTTTAATGTGACGTTTCTTTTCAATATTGTAGCTACTTGGAAACAATTAGTAGGCTGTACTTATCTTTAAATTCTTGTAAGATTTAGCACAACAGCATATGAATCATAGATAGCCAATAAATGTTTGTTGAGTAAAGAAAGAATTGGATGAATGTGTCCACCTACTATGAATATTTAATGTTCTAGAAATTTCTCTATATTCTTTCTAGCATCATCTCTGATCTGCGTCACTCAGGAACAAACTAGTTAATGGACCAGGTGTTATGATAAATTAATGCAAGAGATAATACATTCCCATTTTTGATGTTTTGTTTAAATGTTATTTATTTTGTTTTGTTATTTTTGTTATTTTATTTTGTTTTATTTTTGTAGTTGCTTTGGAATTGCACATGCCTTAACTAAAGAAGGATAATGGAGGAATTTGTGAGCTGGTTATCTTCCCCTACTAAGAAGTCAGAGGAAAGCTATTCCCGTATGGATTGATAAGTTCATCTACTTGCCTGGCCTTCTGAATAAGGATTTTCTGATTTCATTATTTTAATGTATAATCAATATTTATTATGAAATATTTCAAGCATGCAGAAAAATGTAGAGAATTCCTCAACAAAGGTGTGTGTTCATGCGTGTGTATTCACATGCGTGTGTATACACGTCACCCAACATGATCAAAATCTTAGATTTTTAGAACTTGCTGTAGTTAATTGTGGTCTTTTAAGGCCCCATCACAGGTTATCATTCATAGTTCCAATTAATCAATTAATAGCATTAATTAATTGCTAGAACTAATTTAATATCCTTTTCGTCTTACCCATGGATAATAAATCTTGTGTTATTATATATTAATCCATCTGTGAATAATGTGTAGTTTGGTTTCACATATTTTAAGGTTTATTTAAGTAACATTTTCCTGTATCTAATCTTTGTTCAAAAATTTTAAGATTTATTCATGTTGATATTTAGGTCTATGTTCTTTATTTTAACTGAAGTGAAGAATTTTAATTTGTAAATATATCATAGTTCATCTGTCAATATCTGTTAATGGACATTTATGCTATTATAAAGTTGGGCTTTTTTTGGTTACTCATCATCATTTTAATGTAAATGCATATGAACACCCATTCAATGTAAAGTTAAAAAAGGTGAACAAAAGGTAACAAAATCTTGCAAACTGATCCAGCCACTATGGAGAACAGTGTTGAGGTTCCTTAAAAAACTGGGAATAGAACTGCCATACGACCTAGTAGTCCCACTGCTGGGCATACACCCTAAGGAACCCAGGATTGAGAGAGACACATCTACCCCAATGTTCACTGCAGTGCTATTTACAATAGCTATTTACAATATTTACAATGGAAGCAACTTAGAGGTCCATTGGCAGATGAATGGATAAGGAAGTTGTGGTTCATGTACACAATGGAATATTACTCAGTTATAAAAAGGAAAACATTTGAATCGGTTCTAATGAGGTGGATGAAACTGGAGCATATTATACAGAGTGAAGTCAGAAAGAGAAAGAAAAATAACTGTGTATTTGCTCATATATATGGAGTTTAGAAAGACGGTAATAACGATACTACATGCAGAGCAGCCAAGGAGACAGATGTAAAGAACAGATTTTTGGACTCAGTGGCGGGTAGGGTAGGATGATTTGAGAGACTAGCTTTGAAACATGTACATTACCATATGTAAAATAGACGGCCAGTACCAGTGAACGCACGAAGCAAGGCACCTAAAGCCAGTGCTCTGCAACCCAGAGGGATAGGATGAGGAGGAAAAGCAGGAGGGGGTTCAGGGTGGGAGAAACACACGTCTGCCTGTGACTGATTCATGCTGATGAATGGCAAAACCCATCACAATACTGTAAAGTGATTATCCTCTGCTTAAAATAAATAATTTTTTTAAAAGTCATAAAAAAGGTAACAAAATCCAAAGTTGCAATAAGAACAGGGTAAGCATTTAAATTTCTGTTTCTATGAAATTGTCAGAGAATTTACCTAGAGAGTCTGTCTTCTGAAGGAACATAAAACACTTTTACAATTCAATTTTAAAGGCACTAGGATCAATTTTTTAAAAAGTGTTAATTGTGAAGTTAGAGACTGTATCTAGTGCAATGATCAAAAGGATGGCCTTTAAATTAGATGCCAGTGGGCTCCTGGATCTGCTATTGATTAGCTGAGAACCAGGGCCAAGGCACTTAACCTCTTTAAGTCTCAATACCTTGTGAGTAAAAAGGGAATAACTGTTGAACCCAGTTTATAGGGTTGTTGTAAATGAGGTATAAAGGTTTAAAAGCTAAGAGTTTGGCATATACCAAGGAAACACCAATAAATAGGAAAAATTTCCTAACAACAAATTTGAGAGTCTATATTTTGGCGTGTGCACACAACACACACACACACACACACACACACGGCTTCTCTGGTGGCTCAGGCAGTAAAGAATCTGCCTGCAATGCAGAAGACCTGGGTTCCAGCCCTGGGTCAGGAAGATCCCCTGGAGAAGGGAATGGCTACCCACTCCAGTATTCTTGCCTGGAGAATCCCACGGACAGAGGAGCCTGGCGGGCTACACAGTCCATGTGGTCGCAAAGAGTTGGACATGAGTGAGCAACTAACACACACACACACGTTTAAATTTTCAGTTATTTAAACTAGACATATTTGTACATTGCACTTGGGCAACTGTTGCTATTATAACAGTGACCTCTGAAAACTATTTAGGGTCCATACTATAATTCCCTGTACAGGTCAGCCCATGTATAATGGGATGTTTTTGTAACCTTAAAAGCTAAACATTAGACTTTGAAAACTTACCATGACATGCAAAATTCTCATCCTCTACAATTTGTGTTAAAGTAGTACATTGGTGGGAAACAGCAGCCCTTTTATTTTTAACACAGTTAAGGATTTGTGAGTATGTAAATGAGAATTATTTTGTTAGGAACCAAACAAGTACTTATTTATTACTGATGAGTGTGTAAGTGTGTAATGAATATTTAGAAATAACTGTTGAAGATTAGACTGTATAAAATATGGTGTTGAAGACTTTTAAATCCTCACCACAGGTTCTTTGAGGTGTCAAAAATGCTGCATTTTAACACCAAAATGTGACCAGGAAAGACCTAGTTGTTTAAGACCAAAATGTGACCAGGAAAGACCTAGTTGTTTAAAACCAAAATGTGATCAGAAAAGACCTAATTGCGGCCCACCACAATTCTGTGCAAGAATGAGCATTACATACTCAACAGAAATGAGTTTGTGTAACTAAATCTTCAACAGATGCTGGAGTTCTGGCACGGAAATGAGATGGTCTAAGCCTGACTTTTGTATGTTAATGTGCTTTCACAGCAAAGGTATGCGAATTAACACAGACTGAGATATTCTTGAAGAAAGGCATTTATCTCCTTATTGCCATCTGTGATGAATTGTTCAGAGCTAAGGGAACACCAGGCTTGAATCAAATCTCCTGCTGCCCTATATAGTTTTCACAATCTCCTTTTCAATAACACAAAGTCAGGGAAGCCTCACTGCCAGGCCAGCACTTCTTCAGGAATCTTCCCATAAAATGATAGGATAGAACCATCTATAATACAAACCAACACCGTTGTTTTCAAACTAAGCACTCTAAAAAGTTGCTTGAACGAGAAAAGACAGATTTGCTGAGTTGTTTGGTATTTTGCAGTTAATGTAAAGTAGAGTGTGAAATGCATGGCACTGAATGTTACATTTTATTCTGATGTGTCTCAAGTTGGACTGGGTAAACAATGTTAGATGTTGATTAGTGTCAATATACAGGATGTTATGATTAGGTATGGGTGTTCTTTTAAACTAGCACATTATTTTTTTCTATTGTTCCTTTGATTTCTGTCAGATAGTAAGAACTTTTCTAATTTAAAATATATGGACTTTGACTCAAAAATTCATTTTCCTGTGGCAAATTCAATGATATCTAAAATATATAGTTTATGTCTACTGCATTGGCAGGCGAGTTCTTTACTACTGAGCCACCAGGGAAGGCCTAAAATATATAACTAGATGGTTAAAAAATCTGCAAAATAATGATGCCAACTTCTGTCTCTTTTCCAAGTTGTGTCTAATGGTAATTTGTCTTTTAAATTCTTGAATCTTAATTGAAGGTGAAGGAACTGTAGCCAATGACTTTGTGTATACTTTTGAGAAATAGCAAGGAGACTGACCTTATAAGGTTCAGTTCAGTTCAGTTCAGTCTCTCAGTCATGTCCAACTCTTTGTGACCCCATGAACTGCAGCACGCCAGGCCNAGAAGGGGAAAACAGAGGATGATATGGCTGGATGGCATCACTGACTCAATGGACGTGAGTCTGAGTGAACTCCGGGCATTGGTGATGGACAGGGAGGCCTGGCGTGCTGCAATTCATGGGGTCGCAAAGAGTCAGACACGACTGAGTGACTGAACTGAACTCAACTGAAGATGGAAAAAAAAACCCCAAAAACACAGAATAGTAGAAGGATGATGTTTACTTTTGAACATGTTCAATTTGAGGTGACTCTATCCATGTATAGATTTCAAGGGACCAATTTGACATTCAGTAGAGAAAGTAATCTTGCCTGGAAAATCCCATGGACGGAGGAGCCCGGTAGGCTGCAGTCCGTGGGGGTCGCTAAGAGTTGGACACGACTGAGCGACTTCACTTTCACTTTTCACTTTCATGCACTGGAGAAGGAAATGGCAACCCACTCCAGTGTTCTTGCCCGGAGAATCCCAGGGATGAGGGAACCTGGTGGGCTGTTGTCTATGGGGTCGCATAGAGTCGGACACGACTGAAGTGACTTAGCAGCAGCAGCAGCAGAGAGATATATGTGGAGGTACAAATTTGGAAGTCTTATACTTTGGCCATCTGATGTGAATAACTGACCCACTGGAAAAAACCCTGATGCTGGGAAAGACTGAAGGTGAGAGGAGAAGGGGACAACAGAGGATGAGATGGTTGGATGGCATCATCAAGTTGATGGACTTGAGTTTGAGCAAGCTCCATGAGTTGGTGATGGATAGGGAAGCCTAGTGTGCTGCAGTCCATGAGGTCACAAAGAGTCAGACATGACTGACTGCATTGAACTGAACTGTGATATAAAAGGTAAAATTTTAAAGTTGTGAGATTGAGAATAAGAGGAATTGAATGAAAATAGAGGAAAGAAAACGATACCAAAGATTCATCCATGGGCCATTCCAACATGAAGAGATCTGGAAGAAGGGAAGGAAAGACTATTAAGAGTAAGATAGTATTACATGTAGATGAGAAGATGAGAAGTAAACCAAGATATTTTTGTTGTCCTAGAGGCTAAGTAAAGAAAATGCATCAAGATAAACAAGAGTAATTAATGCTACCAAATCAACTTTTGTGAGGTTATGTGGATCTGATATACTGGAGTGGGTAAAAGAGAGAATGGGTGAAGTTCTGAAATCACTAAGCATAAATAATAATTTTAAGAAGTTTTGCTATAAAAGTGAGCAGAAAAATGGGTAAGGGACCATAGAGGTTGTTTTGTTGCTGTAGGTTAAGATGGAAGAAATAGAGAAATATTTGTGTATAGTTGGAATTAAAAATATAAGAGAAGGATGATAGACTTCTAGAATAATATCTTTAGAAAAAGATAGGTTCCAGTACACAGTTGGAGGTTTTGGATTAAAAAAAGCACACATAGGTAATTTAAATTAGCATGTAGCTAGGTGGAGTCCATGAGTATGAGTACATGGGCAGAAGTCATGGTATGATTCTGTTCTTATTGATCCTGTTTTAATTATTCAATGCATAACATTAAGGCAAGTGGAGATAGAATGAACATTGTTGAGCTATTTATAAGTTCTAGACATTAGCCTTATTAGTTAATGTTATAACAATCCTATGAGATTCTTATTCCCACTTTATAAATGCAGAATGGAGGACCAAGAAAGTTAAGTATCCTGCCCAATGATATATAATCTGTTATCTGGCCAACTGTATTTCCTTTAAGGAGGTAACTTTAGAACAGAGGGAATAAAAGAATACAGCAATAAATAAATAAAAGCAGCAACAGCAGTCTCATTTATTTGGGATCCCAGATCAAATGGAAAATGAAATTGATGGCTAGTTTTGTAGTGGAAAAATCACTGCATATTGGAATAAGTACAGCATCTGGATTGTTGGGGACTGAAGATAAATGGGAAACAAGATTAAACCAGAGATATGGCTTCATATTTGAATTAGTACCTTGGATACTTGTGGTTAAGACTTCTGAAAGCTAAACACTTTCAGCAAAAACTGTGAAATGAAGTAGATCTAAGAGGGCTGTAAAGTTTTAAAAGAACACCATCAATTGTCCCATTGTTTACTGACAGGCAGAGAATCTACCGAAGCTGATGATTAAAAGACTATTCTGGTTGACCAATTCAGTTTTTTTGGAGAATAAATACCTTTTTTTTCATATAGAAAGTTGGATTGAAATTGAAAACATGATATGCCACCAGCAAAAAGAGCTATGCCAGGAAATAAACCCTCTGTAGAAAAGGCTTCCCTTTCTCTTACCCAGTATAATAATACATGTTTTAATATATTGATTTCACAAGTAGAACATACTACTAGGTTCATAATTATGATGTAATCTTTTACTTTCCATTATAGATTTTGTTGATAATCTTTTCACCTTTCATGTTTCTCCTCCTCTTCTTTTTCCTTCCATGGTGGTATTGGGTTGATGAAAAAATTTGGGTTTTCTGCACAATTGTATGGGTAAACCTGAATGAACTTTTTGGCCAACACAGTATATACATGCTAAGTAGTTTAGGAAATGACCAGCTTCAGAAATCACACCAGTCATACATTTCTTAGTAACAATCACATAATCTCCTTCTGGATTTGATAATTTAAAATTCTAGACTAGATGTGGAAACATAATTTTCAGTCATAAGTCGTCACATAGTCTTTAGTAAGTGGACAGAATACTTTAAATAACACTCCTTATATTAGATTCCTAGGGCTGCTGTAACAAATTGCCATAAACTGTGTGGCTTTATTTATTTATTTATTTTTATTTTACTTTACAATACTGTATTGGTTTTGCCATACATCAACATGAATCCGCCACGGGCGTACACGTGTTCCCCATCCTGAACACCCCCTCCCACCTCCCCCCTACACAATCCCTCTGGATCATCCCAGTGCATCAGCGCCAAGCATCCTGTATCCTGCATCAAACCTAGACTGGTGATTCGTTTCTTATATGATATTATACATGTTTCAATGCCATTCTCCCAAATCATCCCACCCTCTCCCTCTCCCCTAGAGTCTAAAAGACTGTTCTATACATCTGTGTCTCTTTTGCTGTCTCACATACAGGGTTATCATTACCATGTTTCTAAATTCCATATATATGTGTTAATATACTGTATTGGTGTTTTTCCTTCTGGCTTACTTCACTCTGTATAATTGGCTCCAGTTTCATCCACCTCATTAGAACTGATTCAAATGTATTCTTTTTAATGGCTGAGTAATACTCCATTGTGTATATGTACCACACCTTTCTTGTCCATTCGTCTGCTGAACAGCTGAGATTATTCTCTCACCATTATGGAGTTGAGAAGTCCAAAACCAAGGAGTTGGCAGATCTGGTTACTCCTGGAATCTCTGGAAATGAATCTTCCTGCTTCTCTCTTAGCTTCTGTTGATGGCCAAAATCGTTGGTATTCTCTGGCTTGCAGTTGTCTTCTCTGGGTGTCTCCCAGTGTCTCTGTGTTTTCACATGGTCTTCTCATAAGGACATCAATCATAAGATTTATGACCCATCCCAATCCAGTGTGACTTCATCCTGATTATATTTCTAAACCCTATTTGCAAATAAGATCATTTCTTTGCTAGGGTCGCTGTAACAAAACACCACACACTGCATGATTTACAGAGCAGAAAATTTTGGTCTCACAGTTTTAAAGCCTGGAAATCTGAGATCAGGACACTGGCATTGTTGGTTCTTTCTGATGGCTGTGTGGAAGATGCTGTTCTGGGTCTCTTCCACTGGCTTGTAGATGGCTATCTTCTCTGTGTATCTTCACATGGCATTCTCCCTTTCTCTACTGAGGCATGGTTGACATGCAACATTATATGAGCTTCAGGTGCACAGCATTATGATTTGATATTTGTATATACTGGAAAATAATAAGCACAATAAATCTAGTTAGCTGCCATCCCCAAACATAGTTAAAAACATTATTTTTTCTTATGATGAGAAGTTTTATGATTTATTCTTAGCAACTTTCAAACATATAATACAATATTATCATCTATAGTCACCTTGCCATACCTCACATCCTTATTTTGTGATAGGGAAGCTTGTACCTTTGATCCCACCTTCACCCATTTCACCAGTGTCTCACCCCAGCCACCCTCTATCTGGAACCTTTCTTTTTATTGTTTTGCTTGTTTGATTTTTTAATTGCATATTTATGAGTGTTTGTCTTTCACTGACTTAGTTCCCTTAGCATAATGCCCATCCGTGTTGTCTCAAATGGCGAGGTTTCATTTTCTATGGCTTAATAGTATTCTATTGTTGATTTACGTATCAGTGGATACTTAGGTTGTTTCCATATCTTGGCTGTTGTAAGTGATGCTGCAATGAACATGTGGGTACATCTTTTTGAGTGAATGTTTTCGTTTTCTTCAGATAAATGCCCAGAAGAAGAATTGCTAAATTATATGGTAGTTCTATTTTTATTTTTATTTTTAGGATCCTCCACATTGTCTTCCATAGTGGCTGCGCTAATTGACATTCTCACCAACAGAGGGCAAGGGTTCCCTTTTCCCAATATCCTTGCCAACAATTTCTATTAGTTGTCATTTTGGTGATAGCCATTCTGATAGATATGAGATGATGTCTTACTGTAGTTTTAATTTGTATTTCCATGGTACTTAGTGATGTTGAACATCTTCTTGTACACTTTTTGGTCATCTGTATATCTTCTTCAGAAAAGTATCTATTCAGATCCTCTACCTGTTTCTTAATTGGATTTTGGGGTGTTTTTTGTTATTGAATTATTAAATTACCCCTTTTTATGAAGATACTAATCATATTGTATTAGAGCCCATCCTAATGACCTCCTCTTAACTAATTATATCTGTAAGACCCTATTTCTAAATAAGGTCATGTTCTGAGATATGTAGCATTAAGACTTCAGCACATGAATTTTGGGGTAACAGAGGTTATAGTTGGACATGCATTCTTTTAAGTATACCATGAGCTTTTCCATTTTTTTCATTCACACTGAATCCCAGAAAGATCTCAAAATGGTAATTATACCAATTCTGTAGTTGAAAAATTATGACTTGTTGGGGTTAAATAACTCACTCAAGGTCACATGGCTGCTAGTTAGGCATGCTGACACTCCTTTTCAAATGAAAACTCAAATTTAACTTGATATCCCATCTCTTCAGTCAAATTTAATTTGTCATCCAGATTCTCTCTTCTCTACTTAGAAGTTTCTTTAATTTGTGTGTAAGTAGTTTTCTATCAAGATTGCATACTATGCATTAATTTAGATACTTTTAAGTGTTTAAGTGTTTGACTTTGTGTAGACAAAATGATTCAGATTTTTTTTTTTAATTCTTTGAATTTTAAGCATCTTATCCAGATGGTTGCTTACATGCAAACACAGTTTTAGTTAAGATTAAGATCTTACAAATTAAAGCTCCGGTAGCATTGATTTTCAATACTGTTTCATTTATCATATTTAGGAAATTGGACCAAGTTCTTTTTAAAATAATTTTTAATTAAAGAGCTATTTCTTTGTTTACTTTAATCCAGTGCATCTGATATCTATGTAATGCTAGCATTAGAGCAATTTAATTATAGCCCACAAGTTTCCTTGACACCTGAAATTTTTTATAAAAATCAGTTATAAACAATGACAAAAAATGATACAAAAGCATCTTTCCTCTCTTCTTTTTGGCTCACATTCTGTTTTTCCAAAAAACTTCTGGGCTCCTCTTCTAGAATCTTCTTTCCAGCTTCTCGAAGTGGAAGGAGAAAGAGAGGACAGAGGGATAAGTGTGTACAGCACAGTAATGACACAGGGCAAATATAATCCTTTCTAGTTGATATGAAGTAACTGTAAGTATTGCTGCTGCTAGGAAAGGAAGAGGGAGCCCTCGGTAAACTTACTAATAATATTTATACTCCTAATTTGGATTCCTCGGTCTCTCAGGTATAGATATGTCCCCAATGAAGGCGTTCTGTGAAAAGAGGAATGCCTCCAGCTGGTGATCACTCTGCATTCCTGCCAAGTTCCCACTCAGCATCTTCTTCAAGCTCACCATCCTTTCAGGTAGTGAACAGGTCAGGCCTCAGTTTGCAGCTCTAAGCTTTAACCAGAGAGAATTGATAGGTCCTTTTGGCGCAGTAATTTATAAGCCAGGCAGTTCCTGAGGACTCTGAGCCACCTCTGAGCTGGGCAGCCACCTAGCCTGCCAGCGCCTCTCCTGACCCACACCCAAGCCCCCACCATCACATACTGCCATGCTCCTTCACATCCATGGCCCCAGCGCAGCTTGACTTTCATTCCTTACACATATAGGGACAGACTACCTAGAGTTCCAAGATTTCTTTAAAAAGCAGGAAGGGATTCTGTTGCTTAAAAAATTCTGGAAGTCATTTATTTAGGTAATTAACTTTATTTCAATGAGAACTGAAATATTTATAAATTTGGATACAGAAGAGGAATTTTTTCTGTAATGACCATTGAAAATATTTTGTATTCCAACTCACTCCAAAAGAGCAAGGATGAGATTTTTTTTCACGTTTTTAATTTATGGAGATCTTTGGTCATCTGTGCTGTCTAGCAAGGGCTTTTTGAGGGAAACACACATATACACATATGCATACATATGTACACACATGTAAAGCCTTGTAGAATATTTGCTGAGGCCTCAGATTGTCATTAATGGAATCTCTATCAAAACAGTGCTTTCTCCTATCAATCTATGTATCTATCTGTCTGTCTCTTATTAATTTATTATCTCTTTGGTGTTGATCCTGCTTGGCTCTGTTTTGTTGTACTTCCAGAAGACCCTGCATCAGATTTCATACATGGCTGTCCCCTCTCTCTCTCTGTCTGAGCCCACCGTGGATAAAGCACTCATGTCCAGAACTCAGCGGGAGGCTCAGTATGGCAGGACACATCCTTTGCCCTCAGGGAGTTCGAACGACCCTGGCAGCTGGCAAGTAATTAGAAACACAGGACATTTTTGTTAGTGACCAAGTCAGTATGCCCAAGTAAATATAAGCCTGATCTTTACTGAAAGCTCAAAACCAAATCAGGGAACGGTTGTTCCTGTGGAAAAAAATAAAAAAGGTAATGATGCTGATATTTGGCACTGCGTTCCCTATAATAAAACATTTAATTAAATCTTTAAATGTGTATAGAACACAAAATATGCACATCAGAATAAAACACATCAGGCATAACCAACACTGTAATTATGTCAGCCCTGTTGCCTGAGCCCACCTTTGTTGCTCTGCCAACAAGCAGTGGTTTAAAACTTTCTGTCCATCTGTTAAAATAAATAAATAAATAAACAGCCTATGCTGTACCTATACACATCTCTAAAGCTTGGGAATGCTTTGGCTACTGATACACCAGCTGCTGAGTTTCTGGGCTGCAGGCTGTCTCTCCTAGAGGTAAATTAACAGCTGCTGTTCTGTGGTTCTTTCCACACTTTCCTTGAGCGTCTACTTTCATAGGCCTAGGAGATAACAAAGGTGCGTGCATGCGTGCTCAGTTGTGTCTGACTCTGTGATTCCATGGACTGCAACCCTCCAGGCTCCTCTGTCCATGGAATTTTCCAGGCAAGAGTACTGGAGTGGGTTGCCATTTCCTATTCCAGGGCATCTTCCCAACCCAGAGATCAAACCCGTGTTTCCTACATCTCCTGCATTGGCAGGTGGATTCTTCACCTGCTGAGCCATCTGGGATGAAAGGGGCATTAAAGAGCTGTCCTCAGAGCATTCCCTATCTTGTGGGGGTAGCAAATACAGAAAGAGAAAACAAGGTAGTAAGCACCCTGAGGAAGGGAAGCAAGAAGCATTATGGGAGCACGTGGAAGAGGCGTCCATGGTTTAGAGATGTCTTGTGATAGAAAGTTGTCCTTGATGTGAGCACCCAGGGAAGACTATGGTTGTCCCTACATGCCTTCAAAGGTGACTGTGGCCTGTGGGACCATTTTGCTGAGTAATTCTGGATTAAAATATTTCTGCGTACTTATTTCAAATGCTTGTTTGCTTGTTTATTTGTGGATATGGATATGTAAGTATAAGTGCTGTGTCTCCAGCTTCTTTGCCCTAATAGCAATTGCCTTTTGTTATTTCTATCACTTTACCAGGCTTTAGAAACAGAACCTGCCAGCTTCCGGGGTACTGAATCTGATCGGTCATGGGTTGGGAAATGAAACAATCACAGTTAAGGAAAAAGAAAAATAAGCTTGTTTATACTGTTCTTTCATGAGATGAAAACAAATAGTCTTAAAATGACTGTCTCTATTACAAGTAATATATAACAATTTAAATAAATCTGTTCAAAGATTTTTAAAACAAATTTTATGTTATGAATAACTGAGACTCTTGAAGATGTCGTCTTTAAGTAAGTGCTGCTGCTGCTGCTAAGTCACTTCAGTCGCGTCCGACTCTGTGTGACCCTTTGTGAAGCTATAGGAGCCAACCCTGTCCTCATGAGGTGACCCCTCAGGAATGTGTGAAGATATCACTTCCTTCTCCTACTCAGGACACTGCAGACTTATCCTTGAGTGTCAGTGTACTCTTTCCTCCCTTCCTTCTCCAAGTCCCTCACCATAATCTAGAGTCTCCATAATTTCTTGCCTGAACCACTACAATAGCCTTTTAATGGGTCTTTCTATTCCCATTGTCTGCTCCTGCAATACATGCTGCACAGAGGGGCCAATGTGATCATGAAAGTCTGAAATCAGTTGCTGCGGCTTCTTGTCCCCTCAGGGGCTTCCTATTTCTTTTAGAGTAAATGTAGGACCCTGACCATAGTCTATGAGATCCTGCATGATGATTCCTGCCCACCTCTGTCCAGGTCTTCTTCCATATATTTCACCCTTGCTTTCTAGATTCTAGCCTTACTGATCTCTCTTTGGTTACTGGAAAAGCCAGTGTGTGTGTGTGTGTGTGTGTGTGTGTGTATTTTTTTTTTTTTTGCTTTTTTAAAAATTTATTTTTATTTGAAGGATAATTGCTTTACAACATTGTGGTTTCTGCCATGTATCAACATGAATCAGCCATACATTTACATGTGTCCCCTCCCTTTGAACCTCCCTCCCACATCCCACCCCATCACATCCCTCTAGGTTACAGAAAACAAGATTTCAGCTACCTCTTCCCTCATACAGCAAATTCCCTGGCTATCTATTTTACATATGGTAATCTCTATGTTTCAGTGCTACTCTCTCAATTCGTCCCACCAATTTCTCTCCTGCCTCAGGACCTTTGTACTTGCTGCTCCTGTTACCTTGAATGTACCATGATTACCTCTTTTTCAAAGTCTTGGCAAAATGCCACCTTATCAAAATAGCCTTTGATGAACACTCTGTTAAGCTAACCTCACCTCACACCTTTCCTCTGGTTATTGTCCTACATCTCCTTGGTTATCTCCTGCATTACATTTTTATCTCTATATGAAATTAGCTTGTTCGTTTATGAGCTTACATGTATACTGTCAGCCCCAGAAGAACATTTCTCTTCTTCACTGCGCTATGCGCAGTACTCACAAGGGATTCAATAAATATTATTCCAAAACATAAACAGCCTTGAGAAACAATGTACTTTGTTGGAGAAAGTCTTTGTCTCCCACCATCTGCATTTCTTTGAGTAATGTTATCATTCTTCACCTGACAGACCAAGTAAGAATTTATACTGTTCCTCTCTGCTATGAAATCACTGTGTGTTTATGGCTCCCAAAATGAAGAAAATTTCAAAGCCAACACCAGAGTCCTTAACTAAGAAATAACAGTGCTCAGTGGCTCAGTCTGTGACAGATATAACCTGGATTCCATTGCAGGGGCCCTTGGGCCCGAGTGGCTGCCAACAGCGAAGGCTCTTGGCTTTCTGCCTGTGCACGTTTCTGCCAGCCTTATTGCCTCTGCACTGAATTTATATTTTAATACAGAACGCCAGCAACGCATTTGTGTAATAGGAGCACAGAGAATGATTTTCCTTTTCCAGGCCAGCAGCTTCATTTTCCCTTCCCACCTTCTAATTTAATTTCCTTTCCCTCTTACCCAACTCCAAGTTCCCTCCTGTGACAAATATATTTTCTTTTGTAATTATTTCACTTTCTTTGTCCTTGTTCTACCATCTACTTCTATGATAGGCCTTCTCACCCCTATTTCTATTAAGACATTTCATTTGAGGTTCATTTCATTTGAGGTTATTCAAGAGGCAACGCCTGAGTGCTAGATGAGATAAGAAGAGATCTAACTGGATTTGCTTAAGGGATTTTCTATATGGTATGAAATAACTCCTCCAGGGACCTGTTCTGGGGAGCTCATTCCTTAGGATTTAGCCTTCCATTCAGTTAGGTCATGTCACCATTAACATGTTAATGAACCCAAAGGGTTATTTAGCCCTTTTCTTCTTTTATTAGGCATTTGCAACTACTGACTTTCCTACAAAAAAAACAGATATCTCTTTATAAAATGAGGCAAACCAGAGAATGAGACCTTCCAATATCCACAGACTCATAGGCAGAGTTGTGGGGTCAAAGTTTGTACCCTAAAAAGACTGATGAAGGCATATTTTGAGCCTGATGGATAAGGGGTCCTTAGATTACTGAGATATCTGGAGAGGTCAGTGACTTTTCTAGTGGATGGTGGAGGCTGGATCTTGGGCAGTTCAAGGTGAAGAGGCATAGTAAGTGCATGGTAGACCTAGAATGTTACAGTTTAGTTGAGAGTGAGAGAAATCTGGCAGTAACAGACTAAACATGTATTTCAGAACACATTGTGGAGCTGATGAGAAGATGTTAGATTCCTGGTAGGGCTGGCTTCATAGGAGGGTAGTCTGTGTGGTCAAACTGATTTCTGTACTGAGAACAGCTTCACACTTAGTAAAATTCTCTACTGTAGCCACCTTGAAATTTGTAAGACTTTTTGAACAAGGGATTTAGCATTTTCATTTGGCATTGGGCCTCACAAATTATGCAGCCAGTCCTGCTCCTTGGCTTTGCTGGCGTTTTCCCCATTCTGAATACCCATAGATGCTCTTGTAATTCTGAGATATGGTAGAACAGAAGCCCTCTGTGCAAGTTGGAAAGTTTGATTAAAACTGTCAACTATTAAAGCACTATGAACGTTTGTGTGTGTGGCCTTACAGTTCCCTTCACATCTAAGGAGAGCAATGGAAAAGGGACATGTTGTAATTTGGGAAAATAAAAGATCTGTTTTTCTCTTATTCTTCTTTTTATGCATTTGTTCAATCTTTCATGAAATGGTTATTGTCTAATTTGTCCTAGGGGCTATACTAGAAACTGAGGATAAAAACTGGTATTTACTATTTTTTTTTTAATTTTACTGATATTTGCCTGTAAGGGACAATCAAACAAGGAATAATAATGATAATAATTGTTATAATAGCTACCACTTGTGCAGTCCCTATCATGAGCTAGTCATTGTTTTAAGCATTTAAAATATTAATTCAATTCTTGCAAAAGCCCTACAAAGTTGTTACTGTTAGCTTCCCTGCTTTACTGATGAGAAATGTGAGACATGGGTAGGTTACATAAACCGCGTGAGATTGCACAGCTAGAGAATGGTGGAGCCAGGATTCACAATTAAGCAGCTCAGCTCCTTTCACTGTGCCCTTAGTTACTAGTATAACAGATGTCAAAGGTGCTTTGAAGGAAGTAAATATATAGGTTGTGTGTGACCAGGTGCTCCCCCAAGGAGAGGAAGGCTAGTTTGATCTTGGATGGGAGCTAGAGAGAAAAGGGTTTATCATCATCGTCTTGCTTGAAATGAACTATGATGCATGAGAAAGCAGCCCATCTCCTGAGCAAAATGATCTTCTGGGGTGAGGAAGAGGGAGTTTTGCCAGATAGAGAGCAACATGTAATCAGAGAGTGCATGAGAGAGAAACCTTGAGGAGGCAGCTCCCAGATCTTCAGGTCCAAGGACTTTGGAGGTTTTATCTAGGTGATGGCGGGTCATTAAACATTTTGAACAAAGGCTTCACCTGATTGGATGAGCACTTTAGAATATTCTCTCTGACAACAGTGTAAATTATAGAATCCCTGGTTGAAACACCCCAGCAGAGATGACCAAAGGGCTCTTGTAATGGGTGTTAATGACCACGCAGCCCTTACCAAAGCAATGCCTGGAAGGTAGAAAGGAGGAAATGAAGGTTAGGAGATGCTTATTGACAACCTGATAGAATTAGCAGGTTGACTGGTATCGGGAGGACTGAAGAAGGGATGGAGCACAGGATGTCTCACTGCCCAGTGCCTCCGTTCCTGACCCATTGCCCTTACTTCCCATAACCAGCCATCTTGACCATGCTTCTTCACTAGGACTCAACAGGGAAAGACAGGATCGAGAGTGAGTTAGAATAAAGAAATGAAGTTTGATAAAAGGCCAAGTGTCAATGGCAGAGAGGAAAGATAAAAGGGAAAAAAAAAGAGTTGCAGATAACAAACAGAACAGGATAGAACAGTGAACAAATTTTTAATTTCCCATCACTTCATGGGAAATAGATGGGGAAACAATGGAAACAGTGTCAGACTTTATTTTTGGGGCTCCAAAATCACTGCAGATGGTGACTGCAGCCATGAAATCAAAAGACGCTTACTCCTTGGAAGAAAAGTTATGACCAACATAGATAGCATATTAAAAAGCAGAGATATTACTTTGCCAACTAAGGTCCGTCTAGTCAAGGCTATAGTTTTTCCAGTAGTCATATATGGATGTGAGAATTGGACTGTGAAGAAGGCTGAGCGCCAAAGAATTGATGCTTTTGAAGTGTGGTGTTGGAGAAGACTCTTGAGAGTCCCTTGGACTACAAGGAGATCCAACCGTCCATTCTGAAGGAGATCAGCCCTGGGATTTCTTTGGAAGGAGTGATGCTAAAGCTGCAGCTCCAGTACTTTGGCCACCTCATGCGAAGAGTTGACTCATTGGAAAAGACTCTGTTGCTGGGAGGGATTGGGGGCAGGAGGAGAAGAGGATGACAGAGGATGAGATGGTTGGATGGCATCACTGACTCGATGGGCATGAGTCTGAGTGAAGTCCGGGCGTTGGTGATGGACAGGGAGGCCTGGTGTGCTGCAATTCACGGAGTCGCAAAGAGATGGACACGAGTGAGCAACTGAACTGAATTGATATGCCAAATGTGAGGAAAACTGAAAATAACATCATATATATAGTGGTGGTTTAGTCACTAAGTTGTGCCCAACTCTTGTTACACCATGGACTGTAGCTTGCCAGGCTCCCCTGTCCATGGGATTCTCTAAGGAAGAGTACTGGAGTGGGTTGCCATTTCCTTCTCCAGGGGATCTTCCTGACCCAGGAATCAAACCCAGGTCTCCTGCATTGCAGGCAGGTTCTTTACCAGCTGAGCTACAAGGGAAGCCTGCCACCATATATTTATATGGAACTTGAGGGAGAGATAAGTATGTCAGAATAAGACAGAAAGAGATGACGGGAAAATGTAATGAGACAGAAGAAAGAATCCTAAGTTTGTAACCTACACTTGGTTGGAACAAGTTTGAAAATGATAAGAGAAACATACATAGACAGCAAATCACAAACTGTCAATTAGAAAAAGAGTAAAATCATTTATTTATATGTGATTTACTAAAAAGAACAGATAAGTGCATAATTTATGTAGCTTTGTATTAATGACTAGACAAATGAACTTAAAATTCATTCAGTAATAACTCAGAAAATACATGTTGATTGAATTCAACATATATTTTTGGAGCATTTATTATGTGGAATGCCTCATCCTAGAAGTTAGAATACAAATCTAGACTGTACAGATTGATAACACACACAGACATACACATTATACACACTACACATGGGTACCTAAAATCTAGTAAGAAGGTAAATTACAAGTGATCAAGTATATGTACTATAAGACTAGAGAGGCCATTAGGAGAAAGACATACTATTGATCCTTATAAGAATGTAAGAAACCATCAAGTTGAATGTGAATCAGAAAAGTTCTGTAGGAGAGGTAATATTTTAGATCAGCCTTGAATGATGTCAACAGTCTGTCAGCAGGAAAATATGTAGGACTTTTGTCCAGCAAAAAGCAAGGCATAACAGTTAACAGAGACTGAGGACTGTAGTGTTCAGTTATTTATGTCCTAGAAAATATTGAATTTTAGTGAAAGATCAATACTAGCTTTAGTGAAATGTTGGAAAGCCTAAAAGGCTAAGAAGTTGAGTGATTTTACTATCAACTTTGTTGTTCAGTTGCTCAGTCGTGTCCGACTCTTTGTGACCCCATGGACTGCAGCAAGCCAGGCTTCTCTGTCCTTCACCGTCTCCCGGAGCTGCTCAAATTCATGTCCATCGAGTCGGTGATGCCATCCAACCATCTCATCCTCTGTCATCCCCTTCTCCTCCTGCCTTCAATCTTTCCCAGCATCAGAGTCTTCTCTAATGATTCAACTCTTCACATTAAGTAGCCAAAGTATTGGAGCTTCAGCTTCAGCATCAGTCCTTCCAATGAATATTCAGGGCTGGTTTCCTTCAGGATTGACTGGTTGGTTCTCCTTGCAGGTCAAGGGACTCTCAGGAGTCTTCTCCAACTTCACAGTTCAAAAGCATCAATTCTTCAGTGTTCAGCTTTCTTTATGGTCCAATTCTCATATCCATACATGACTACTGGGAAACCATAGCTTTGACTATATGAACCTTTGTTGGCAAAGTAGTATCTCTGCTTTTTAATACAGTGTCTAGGTTTGTCATAGCTTTTCTTCCAAGGAGTAAGCATCTTTTAATTTCATGGATGCAGTTACCATTTGCAATGATTTTGGAGCCCAAGAAAATAAAGTCTGTCACTGTTTCCATTGTTTTCCCATCTATTTGAAGTGATGGGACTGAAGTGATGGGACTGGATGCCATCATCTTAGTTTCCTATTAATTATTTTTTGGGCAAGGGATTATGATAAGAAATGTGGTTTCAGAAGAAGTAAGCAAGGGACAGGAAGGTTGTATGATTGGTTAGATTACAGGAAAGAAGCCTGTATAGGAAACAATGGTCCTGTAGTTCACAGAAAAAATGGCTGGCAGTAGAAACAAAAAGGATGATGAATTTGAAAGATATTTCAGAGCAGAGTTAGCAGAATTGGAAATTGATTGCAAAAATATGGGGGTGGACAGTGAGCAAGGAAGCCTTGGCAAGGTTGACAGCAGATTGGTGACTATATGGTCCTAAGGAAGATGAGGCTGTCAATAAATCATATTCCCAGATCTCCTCCATGAATAGATGAGCTTGTGAAATTTTCAGCAAAATTGATCATGGAAACGAATATGCCCTCCTTTTCTTTCTTTTTATCAAAATGAAGGTACAAAGAAAGCTATTTGTGCCATGGTAGTGTGTTCAAATAAATTATTAACCTCATCAAGGCAGAGAAAGCCTCTCAAAAAAATACTATTTTCTTTTTTTTTAACCAAAGAGGAGGCAAAAGATGATTAATATTCTTCACTGAAATTCCTCTACTACTGTCATTTCCGAGCAAGACATAGCTCTAGATTTCTAAAAAAGAAATGAATAGGGTACATAACACTTCGCTCAGGGAAAGGCCACCCACTGCCACAGCCTGTGTGAGTATAATTCTCACCGACAAGCCAAGATCGAGAAAGGTACACAAGGCCAATTACACAGACTCAGCCTGTTTTTCCAGCTATTTAACTGTTCACATCAAGTGCTGTGTTTATCTGCATGGAAGTGGAATGAACCCAAAGAACCTTGGAGCAGCATAGCCACTTGTCTTGCTGTGAGAAGTACAGATGGGATCAGGGAGGCTCTTCCCTCAGACTCATACACCTCGATCATTAAAATCACATAAACCTCAAAGAAAGACTGAGAATACAGGATGTGGGATCTAGAGCAGTGGCCAGAATATCTGGTAAGATGAGAACATGATAGAATGCCCCAGTTGCTTTTTGATGCTGACCTGCTAGGAGAGGAAGAAAAGTAGTCCCAGGAAAAGACAGAGAAAAAAATCAAATTCATTTTGAGATTTTAGGAAAATGAATGTTTACATTTCTAAATTGATCATGCTGCTCACTTTTAAGAATCTGAGTCAAATAGGGAAATTACTTCTTTGGGAGGATTTCTGAAAAATAGAAAGAGGGAACAAAGTAACTAGCCAACCCAATTAGTAAACACAGCAAGCTGCCATATATCCTGCCCAATAACAGATGCAGGCCTTAGGGGAGCTGCACGCCATCTTCCAGATCATTGAACAAATGACTTTCTTCAGTGCACTAATTATGCTGAAAGAGTTAAAAAGAAAAAAGTGTCTAAATGTGTTCTNTCAAATTCATGTCCATCGAGTCGGTGATGCCATCCAACCATCTCATCCTCTGTCATCCCCTTCTCCTCCTGCCTTCAATCTTTCCCAGCATCAGAGTCTTCTCTAATGATTCAACTCTTCACATTAAGTAGCCAAAGTATTGGAGCTTCAGCTTCAGCATCAGTCCTTCCAATGAATATTCAGGGCTGGTTTCCTTCAGGATTGACTGGTTGGTTCTCCTTGCAGGTCAAGGGACTCTCAGGAGTCTTCTCCAACTTCACAGTTCAAAAGCATCAATTCTTCAGTGTTCAGCTTTCTTTATGGTCCAATTCTCATATCCATACATGACTACTGGGAAACCATAGCTTTGACTATATGAACCTTTGTTGGCAAAGTAGTATCTCTGCTTTTTAATACAGTGTCTAGGTTTGTCATAGCTTTTCTTCCAAGGAGTAAGCATCTTTTAATTTCATGGATGCAGTTACCATTTGCAATGATTTTGGAGCCCAAGAAAATAAAGTCTGTCACTGTTTCCATTGTTTTCCCATCTATTTGAAGTGATGGGACTGAAGTGATGGGACTGGATGCCATCATCTTAGTTTCCTATTAATTATTTTTTGGGCAAGGGATTATGATAAGAAATGTGGTTTCAGAAGAAGTAAGCAAGGGACAGGAAGGTTGTATGATTGGTTAGATTACAGGAAAGAAGCCTGTATAGGAAACAATGGTCCTGTAGTTCACAGAAAAAATGGCTGGCAGTAGAAACAAAAAGGATGATGAATTTGAAAGATATTTCAGAGCAGAGTTAGCAGAATTGGAAATTGATTGCAAAAATATGGGGGTGGACAGTGAGCAAGGAAGCCTTGGCAAGGTTGACAGCAGATTGGTGACTATATGGTCCTAAGGAAGATGAGGCTGTCAATAAATCATATTCCCAGATCTCCTCCATGAATAGATGAGCTTGTGAAATTTTCAGCAAAATTGATCATGGAAACGAATATGCCCTCCTTTTCTTTCTTTTTATCAAAATGAAGGTACAAAGAAAGCTATTTGTGCCATGGTAGTGTGTTCAAATAAATTATTAACCTCATCAAGGCAGAGAAAGCCTCTCAAAAAAATACTATTTTCTTTTTTTTTAACCAAAGAGGAGGCAAAAGATGATTAATATTCTTCACTGAAATTCCTCTACTACTGTCATTTCCGAGCAAGACATAGCTCTAGATTTCTAAAAAAGAAATGAATAGGGTACATAACACTTCGCTCAGGGAAAGGCCACCCACTGCCACAGCCTGTGTGAGTATAATTCTCACCGACAAGCCAAGATCGAGAAAGGTACACAAGGCCAATTACACAGACTCAGCCTGTTTTTCCAGCTATTTAACTGTTCACATCAAGTGCTGTGTTTATCTGCATGGAAGTGGAATGAACCCAAAGAACCTTGGAGCAGCATAGCCACTTGTCTTGCTGTGAGAAGTACAGATGGGATCAGGGAGGCTCTTCCCTCAGACTCATACACCTCGATCATTAAAATCACATAAACCTCAAAGAAAGACTGAGAATACAGGATGTGGGATCTAGAGCAGTGGCCAGAATATCTGGTAAGATGAGAACATGATAGAATGCCCCAGTTGCTTTTTGATGCTGACCTGCTAGGAGAGGAAGAAAAGTAGTCCCAGGAAAAGACAGAGAAAAAAATCAAATTCATTTTGAGATTTTAGGAAAATGAATGTTTACATTTCTAAATTGATCATGCTGCTCACTTTTAAGAATCTGAGTCAAATAGGGAAATTACTTCTTTGGGAGGATTTCTGAAAAATAGAAAGAGGGAACAAAGTAACTAGCCAACCCAATTAGTAAACACAGCAAGCTGCCATATATCCTGCCCAATAACAGATGCAGGCCTTAGGGGAGCTGCACGCCATCTTCCAGATCATTGAACAAATGACTTTCTTCAGTGCACTAATTATGCTGAAAGAGTTAAAAAGAAAAAAGTGTCTAAATGTGTTCTATGCCATGAAATTAAAAAAACACTTTCTCCTTGGAAGAAAAGCTATGACAGACCTAGACAGCATATTAAAAAGCAAAGATATCACTTTGCTGACAAAAGGTCCATGTTGTCAAAGCAATGTGGTTTTTCCAGTAGTCATATATGGATGTGAGAGTTGAACCATAAAGAAGGCTGAGCACCAAAGAACTGATGCTTTTTAAATATGGTGCTGGAGAAGACTCTTGAGAGTCCCTTGGCCTGCAAGAAAATCAAACCAGTCAATCCTAAAGGAAACCAGCCCTGAATATTCAGTGGAAAGATTGATGCTGAAGCTGAAGTTCCAGTAGTTTAGCCTCCTGATTCAAAGAGCCAACTCATTGGAAAAGCCTGATGCTGGGAAGGATTGCAGGCAGGAAAAGAAAGGGACAACAAAGGATAAGATGGTTGGATGGCATCACTGACTCAATGGACATGAGTTTGAGCAATCTCCAGGAGACAGTAAAGAACAAGGAGGCCTGGTGTGCTACAGTCCATGGGGTCTCAAAGAGTTCAGACATAACTTAGTGACTGAACAGCGACAATGCCCAAGGGAATGTTGATTCTCAGGGAAGCTCAGTTGTGTGAAGGATTAAACTTGATTATTCCTGAAACCCCAAGTGCTAGCATCCTGTCCCATCATCATTCTGCAGCAAGACATGTTTATTCCTCTCTATCCATCACGTTTATCATGTCCATGTTGTTGGCCTGTCTCTGACATGGACTTCAACGTAAATCTCAGTGAAGGTTAAACTTAGTGAAGCTTAGATCGTTCTTATCTGTTTTGTCCTGAAAACCCTTTGGCATGAAAGCCAACGATACTGATTGCATGCTGGAAGCAGGGGAACCTGTGACTCTGTCGTAAAGGCACTTAGTTGGATGTGAAAGGAAATTAGGACAGGTACGATATTCTGTAAATTTAAGGGAATGTGATAATCTTCACTCAAGAAGAAAAATTGGAGTCTTTGGAGGCTGGAAAGATAGGGGGATGATATCTAATCATGAATGTGTTTTAGATCAGGTTAGAGTGGACAGACAGACAAATGATCATATTGAAGGTGACCTTGGCTTTGTATAAGTAGATATGAAAAGAGAACATGTGTGCCAAGAGGACAGAATAGCATGAGTGAGGGGAGGCTTGAGAGGTAGGAAAAGAATGACGATTGTTACTGTCTCCTAGTTAACGGTGATTGTTACTATCTCCTGGTTGGAAATGGACTGGGAAACAGGTAAAGAATACTAGGGAAAGAAAGATTGATTGGGATTTTGTGAAGGACTTTGAATGCCACTGTGAGGATTTCACATTTAATTTGGTAGGCCAAGGGGAGCCGCCAGATGTTTGTGCATAAGAGAGCGACATGATTAAAACTGTTTTAGGAGGGTTAATTTGGCAGTTGTCTTTGGTGAGACTGATGTTACAAGAGGCTGGGACTTGGAAAAAAAAAATAGTTAATAGGCTTTTACAATTGTGTCATCTGACAAGAAATTGATCAGTAATTTAAAAAATCTTACCAAATATTTTGAAATTTCCTGTAGTCCTATTGATGTCTATTTAAAAGGCTCTAAAAGAGCATGCTGCTGCTGCTACTAAGTCACTTCAGTCATGTCTGACTCTGTGTGACCCCATAGAAGGCAGCGCACCAGGCTCCTCCATCCCTGGGATTCTCCAGGCAAGAACGCTGGAGTGGGTTGCCATTTCTTTCTCCAATGCATGAAAGTGAAAAGTGAAAATAAAGTCACTTAGTTGTGTCCAACTCTTCGCAACCCCATGGACTGCAGCCTACCAGGCTCCTCCGTCCATGGGATTTTCCAGGCAAGAGTACTGGAGTGGGTTGCCATTGCCTTCTCTGCTAAAAGAGCATAAAGGATATTATTAGCTTTATCTTTTTCTGTTTTCAAACAAAGAAAGGTATGCTAGGAGAATCAGTNCAGCCTACCAGGCTCCTCCGTCCATGGGATTTTCCAGGCAAGAGTACTGGAGTGGGTTGCCATTGCCTTCTCTGCTAAAAGAGCATAAAGGATATTATTAGCTTTATCTTTTTCTGTTTTCAAACAAAGAAAGGTATGCTAGGAGAATCAGTAGATGCACTTGAAAGGCTGTTTTCCGGGGAAGGGATTAGCCCTCCCCCTCTGGCCCACACATCAGCTGTGGAAACAGCTCTGGCTGGATTCATGGCTTCCTATTCTCATTCTGTCACTGTGTTGCTGTGTGACTTTGAACAAGTCATATTACCTCTTTGGGCCTCAGTTTTCACCTCATCTGTGAAATGAGGCTTGGGGTCCATGATCTCTAGAGACATTTTCATATTTCACTCTTTCAGAGTTTGTTTGTTTTATAGGAACGAAGGGAATTGCAATGGAGAAAGGGTTAACGTTTGCTGCGTTTTCTTCTGCCTATTTCACTGACTCCCCAAGAATTTTAGAGAGGAGGATGAGTTGAACACCTCACTTCGTGTGTGGATTTAATGTAGCGTGAGCTTGTTTCATTTCTTGTAACAGTTTAAATGCCATCTTTAATGTTTTCTTGCCTGCTACTGTTGCTGTTTTTCCCTGTTTCCCAGAAACTAAACCGTTGCAGATGTCTGTTCCCATGTCTTACAATGAATTAAGGCTACAACAAGGATATATTTTCTTCTTTATATTTAAAGAGACTAATAATACCAATTTAAATAAATTATCTGTGGTTTAATATTTATATATCTTAGTTTTATCTGCAAGGGGATAATTTAAATTAGCTAGCCATGAAGTGTAATACTTTAAAGATGTGAATTTACCTTATGTAGTAAGAACAAATAGAGGCTATTTCCATTAATTAGTTAAATCTTATACAGCCTAGAGGACATTAGACAACCTGTGGTAGTATTTCTAAGACTAATTTATAGCTCATAAGTTGTCTAATTTTTCTTAACTAGGGAAGTAATAAGGTTTATAATTCTCATGGTTTAAAAAAAATGAGAAATTTTTTTTTTCTAGAGACTTCCAGATAGTTTAATAAGCTTCTGAGGATAGCATTATTCATATGTATTTCAGTGAGAATCTTCTTGAATTGTATGTAATTGTCAGAGATTTCATCCATGTCAGTTTGGTCATACAGATGGGTGAATCAAATAGTCTTTACTCATTTGTCACTTTTCTGATTATATTTAGAGAATNTGTTCATTTTAATCACAGTGGTAAGGGACATATTTAAGTGATAGGATAACTTTTTGCTTTTGTTTTTTTAGACAGGAGGATCTAATTATTTACTTGTACGTGGACTATATTCCCAGATTGGAGTTGATCCAATGTTAATTAGGTTAGCAAACACCATCTCTGAGTTCTTAAAAATTACACTTCAAGAATAGCAAAGTGATCAATAGGCAATTACCTTTTTAATTAACAAATACTTCTCAAATTAAAAAGAAATATTCCATATTCAGAGACTTAACTAGTCATTAAAAAATATATATTTTTGGTTTAAAGGAAGAGTCATGTAATAATAGGTTGCAAAATACCCAATGCAAAGTTATTTGAAACTTGAGAATCTTTAGATGAAGAACTCTCAGCAAGTTGTATATATCAAGTTTCTATTAGACGACTCCTTTTGAATCATATATGCATAACTAATCCCTTTATTTCCAACCCCCTTGCATCTTGTTTAATATTGATGGTTTAAACATCTGTACCTTCATTAAAAAAAAAAGGCTTGACACTGTTAAGATATTAAAGAAATCAATCTTCATTTCAGACTGTATCAGACTTGTATAATTATAGTTGAAAAAGCCTTCACAGTCCAATAAATTCTTCTTTTAACTTTTATAGAAAAATTTTTGTCAAATAGTGTATACCAAAAATTCAAGAGAACTTGAAAAATGCTGAAGGTTAAAGATGGCAGGAGTTGTTTGAGAAGGATTTTCTTTTTTCCAGACAAAGGAAAAGAGAAAAAATGCATGTCTTTAGAATAAACTATGTTTCTCAGTTGCTTATGAGGCATGCCTGGGAAAGTGAACAAAGCAGAGCCAGTCAAGCATAATTAGGAAGCTAAGATGTTTTGGAAGGAATTACTAAGTCTACACAGACGAGGAGAAAAATATTTTCAGGAAGTACTTAAATGGCTGACATTCTCTCCAAAGGATGAGGAAGATTTTCAAGGCTAACAGAGCTAATGTTTTCCCTTTCTGGCATCATGGAGAGAGAACAATATAATGTTTTTAAAATAATGAATATGAAGTTCTAGAACCTCTAACTGTAATTATTCATACTCTTACCTGCTTTTCTTTATTTTTGGAGTAAGTATGCTATATTTAAGGAGATAGAACCAAAGACCATTTCAAAATAAAGTTGATTATAATCTATAATAATAATAATAAGAAAACTTTCTTAAAATATATATGGATGGCAGTGTTCTGCATTTCCCCCCAAATGAAGTGGTTCAGCATAGTTTCAGGTAGTTCCTATTGACCTTTGATACTTAGACAACCTTCTCCTGCCACCAACATTTTGTGCAGTAATTAATATAACAACATTCATATTTAATATTATCATCCTTCAGAATTTCTTCTTTTCCATAGGGAAAAGCTCATTCCTTTGTGGAGGTTCATTTTTGCAATGATATATGTTAGGCACTGCTGCTGCTGCTGCTGCTAAGTCACTTCATTCGTGTCCGACTCTGTGTGACCCCATAGACGGCAGCCCAACAGGCTCCCCCGTCTCTGGGATTCTCCAGACAAGAACACTGGAGTGGGTTGCCATTTCCTTCTCCAATGCATGAAAGTGAAAAGTGAAAATGAAGTCACTTAGTCTTGTCCGACTCTTAGCGACCCCATGGACTGCAGCCCACCAGGCTCCTCCGTCCGTGGGATATTCCAGGCAAGAGTACTGGAGTGGGGTGCCATTGCCTTCTCCAATGTTAGGAAGTAGTATTCTTTAAAGTTCCTTTCTTACATGTTTCCCTGTTGTTAAACAATATTCTTCTCACGTTGTTTTGTGCTCACTCAGTAGCGACCGACTCTGCGACTTTATGGCCAGGTTTCTCTGTCCATGGAATTTTTCAGGCAAGAATACTGGAGTGGGTTGCGATTTTGCACTCCAGCCTTACTTAAATTTTCTTTCAAGTGTCATAAATCTTTGACTTTGTTACCTCAGTTAACACTGTATGCAGATATTAGAGTTGTTAGAGGTTGGAGCGGAAGAAACTTAGGAGAGATGGGACTTAAGAGGTGTAGTAAGGAAATGAAAGAGAAGAGATATGATTTGGTGGAAGTTGGTCCAGATGGGGAGCTTTGGAGAAAATTCCGAGGTAGGAGCCAGTAGCTAAATTTCCTTCTTAGGAGTTAAAGTTGTGGTTATGCAACTTGGCCTTGTAAGTGACCTTTCCTACTGATAACCTTGTTTATGATTTTAGTGATTGGAGAGAGACAAGTCCATTCCGAAAGCAGGTTTGTTTGTTTTTTTAATTGAATGTGTGGTTCAAATCATCATTATTAGCAGGTATCTGTTAAATAATCATTCAGTAAGGAGTTGGTGATGGACAAGGAGGCCTGGCGTGCTGCGATTCATGGGGTTGCAAAGAGTCGGACACGACTGAGCGACTGAACTGAACTGAACTGAACTGTAGGAGTATTCTATTAAGCAAGCAGGTAGATTATACTAAAATGTGGAGAATACAGAGTCTTTGTTTTGCAAAGGATTGTTTATGAAGCTATTTGTTTATCCTAAGTATAGATTTAAAAAATAAATCTTTAGGGCATAACTTTTCTTTCCTTTTATTTTTTAAAATTATTTTGGAACTTAATTTTCCTTTTACTCCTGAACAGCCAAAAACAGCAAAAGACTTTGTGCTTGGCTCCTATGTTTGTATGTTTCTGTTTATGGATGTTTGGTGATGAGTACATATTTGTGTTAAATATGTATAAATGAGGGAAAGTGATGCTACCAGGAGCAAGGGCTTCATTTCTGTCTTTGTACTTTGCAAATGTTGTTTTTTGTCCCGGGGTTATTTTTGAAGTATAATATTATTTGACAACTCAGTGAATATAGATATTTGTAGTTACCAGTAACCATGGTTACAAGAGTAAATCTAGTCCAACTAGGAGTAAAATCTACTCTGGAATGACAGTTATTTACTTGAGAAGTTATTTTCCAGCATGCCTTCAGAATAAGTGAAAATGAGTTTCCATCTTATAAATTTCTGGTCATTATTTTTCTTCCATTGTATATTAAAATTATGTTGTGGCACAAAAGCCTGGAAAATTGTTTTGGAAATTTATAATTATAAGATAGAGTTTAAAAATGTTCCTCTTTCATAATGAACTTTAATGTTTTTCTAGTTCCTTACGACTAAAAAACTTGATCCAGGAGCAGATTTTTTTTACAGCTGGGATATAAACTTTTAGAAAATGGTTTTTATAATAGAAATGCTACCATAACTTTAGCAGTGCTGGGAGGCAGCCTTCAATCTTCATGATTTGCTGACAACATAGAAGTGTGTTTTCAGATGCATCTGCGATGTCTATCTTGAGCATTCCAGATTGTAGGAAATAAAGTATCTTCTTCTTAGAGAGAAAAAAAATTCATTTTGCTGAGGGCTGCATCAGTGGAAATGGGTTTAGTATGCTGTGCATGTCACTTAGTGCTTCTTGAATTTTGCTGGATATTTTGGTTATAACGTGGGGCTTCCTGAGTCGTGGTTATACAAACATTTGTTCTGCATTATTTTTCCCCCAGAGTGTCTGGAAACCATAGCTATGAAATTTCTAGGAATAGAGTGAAGAATTTAATCTTGCTTTCCTTTCAAAAATATTGGTGCATCCTAATCTTGTGGAAAATGCCTGAAGTTACTCTGAGATTATTTTATCTGAAGGGATGCTTTTGTTGATGGTCTATATATAAACAAACAAAAAGTGGCATAAACTAATTGCAGGAGCCAAAAAAGAAAAAAAGACTGATTTACTTTTTGTTTTGTCATTTTGTCCTTTATGTCAGGTGAAGGCCAGAAAATTCAATCAATCATAGATTTGAATACCAGCTGGCTGTATGATTTGTCAAAAACTTTATTGAGGTTTAGTTGATTTACAATATTGTGTTAGTTTCAGTTGTACAGCAAAGTGAATCTTTCATGCCTAGAAAAGCGCCAGGAGTCAGAATTTTCTTACAGGTAACTAGGCTCTCCACATCCATTCTTTCTCTCTTGAGATTAAGAGCCAAGGAAAACAGCTGCCAGATATTTGTGTTTCTCTAATGCTGTAGGTTCACTAGCTACACAGATGGGATCTTTGATAACTACAGAAGATTCACTTTGAAGGAAGGTTTTTATAGTTGATCTTCCAAAGAAGGGTTGGGATGAGATTAGTATCTACTCTCAGAGAACTATGAGTCTAATGGGTAACGAAAGCCTTTCCAGTAGCCAAAAGTTTGTAGTTTGCTCTTAAAATATCCTTAACTTTTGATAGCATGCAATATTTACTATATAAAAGAGATTTATGAGAGCTAACGTTTGACAAATTGGGGGATGGGAGTTGGATCACAAAAGGTGTGTCGGCTACATTACAGACTTTAGATTTTACTCTGCTTGAGATGAGGAGTCTTTGAAGGATCTTGAGCCAAGTAGTGTCAAGAACTAACTTTTGTTGGCTCCTTTCAATCTTAATACTATACCTAGAATTAATATCTTCATAACACGACCGATTATTTTACTGTCCTTTCATAGACTCTAGTTAAAAACCCTTATTTGGTGTTCAGTTTCTCTTCATATAGTATCTCTTGTGGTTTGAACTCTGCCAATTTTTTCTAGCCTTATCTCATTCTGCACGCACCCTTGCTATCTGGATTGTGCAGCTATTTTGTCATCCCTCTAGCATTTCTAATATACTTTCACTAGGGCACTTTCTCCCATTGTGTGCTCTTAGCCACATATATGTGTACTGCTGCTGCTGCTGCCAAGTCACTTCAGTCGTGTCCGACTCTGTGTGACCCCATAGACAGCAGCCCACTAGGCTTCCCCGTCCCTGGGGTTCTCCAGGCAAGAACACTGGAGTGGGTTGCCATTTCCTTCTCCAATGCATGAAAGTGAAAAGTGAAAATGAAGTTGTTCAGGCGTGTCCGACTCTTCGCGACCCCATGGACTGCAGCCTACCAGGCTCCTCCGTCCGTGGGATATTCCAGGCAAGAGTACTGGAGTGGGGTGTCATTGCCTTCTCCATAGGTGTGTACTATTAAGTGACAAAACGAGTGTTTGCAATTGATCTGATAGGAAATGGGAGATTTTGTAAGTTCCTAGCTTAAGAGATCACACATGGAAGAAACTTTGGCAAAACTTCTAGCCCAGGAGTTTATGCATGGAAGAAACTTTGGGGATATCTGATTCAAATATTTTTGTATCATTCAGAAATGGCGATGTGGGTTCTATGTGGGCACCTCCAGTGACAGGCAAAGGAATTGCGAGCTATGAAGGAAGTCCAGTCTTTTTGAGCTATTTGAAACAGCTTCTCTGAGACATGAATTTCTGAGACATGAATTTCTGGTGAAATTTATCAGATAAAGAAAATTAGACTTTCTAGGGCCACATCAGAAAGAAACTTCCTGACTTTCCTTTTAGTTCTCATTTAGCAGTATCATATTATAGAAAAACAGAATATATTGGGCTGAATTTTTGTGAAGTTTTTTTTTTTTACTCTTAACTCTTTCTCATCTCTCATAGCTTGTTAAGCATCTTACATATAACTCACTTATATTAGCTTATTCTAAGACAACACAGCAGGGCATTTTTCTGTTGCCCAATGTAATAAAATTCTGAGATGGTAGGATAAATGACAACTTGTCTAAATAATTCCCCACTAGAATAAAGAAAATCTACTCAAGACTTTATATTGCAATAAATATAATCTTGCCTAAATCAATATTTTTATTATAAAACATTATAGGCTTAAAATTTTTCAAATTACTTGTAAAATACATATTTGTTGTTTTTTCTAAAGCTAAACAATATAGTTTTAGGTAAACCAGTAAATAAATATCTCATTGACCTCTTCCATCTCACCCGATAATTTACAGATAGAATAAGTGAAAAATATGGTTAAAAATGAATATTAAAGTTACACAAAATGCCCATTATGTGCCCTACAAAATAAATAAATAAATAAGATCTCCTCCCTCATGCTCTTCAGTCCTATCCCACAAATATGATTACTATGAACAATATCACAATCCTCAGTATTTAAATATATATTTGTGCCTTATGTTCTTATATATCTATATTTCAAACATTTATCATGCAAATAAGTATATAATTAACTCTTACAAATAGAATGGCATAATAGATGTTACTCAGCAATTTTCTGTTTTTCAATTAGCAATAAATTATGAACATCCAGCCATATCTGTAATGTATACCTTACTTTTTTTACACTAATTTTTAATACACATGTAATAGGATTTACCATGATTCATTTAACCATTCCTGTCTCAAAAATACAATGTATTTTAAGATACATACTATTATTTTATGTAGTGCATTTCTAATTCAGCTTATTTACTGTTGTTAATGAAAACTGTGCTTTAGGAAGATTTCCCTGTCATCAGTGTGCAGGAGGAACTGGAATTGAGAAAGGAGGTACACACAAAGAGCAATAAGGTATTTTTTCTCCCTATGATGATCCCAAGTTAAGATGGAGCGAGATAGACCCGGATGGAGCGGTGGAAGGGTTGAAGCTAAGAGATGGAGAAAGAAGCAGTCAGGGAAGCGCCCTTGGGATGACAGTAGAACATTTAAGTGGATGAAAGTGCTTTATTACACAGTGCAGGAAGCTTGCCATTGTGACACATATATAGATTTAAATTTTGGATCTCTCCTGAAATATAACTACTTAAAAAATAAAATTGTTAATAATAAAAATCTGCTTTACTTTTTACAGAGTCCATGAACATTCCTTTTGCCTAAAAACAGATAGTTATATAATACCATAAATAATAATGAAAATATTTATAGGTTGTTTTATGTTATCATCTGCTATTTGCTTCTTATACACGTGTCATCCACACTCCGCCTATGAAGCAGGCATTGTCATCCCTATTTTATTTTATTTATGTGTCTCAGAGATATTAAGTAATTTAAGTTTATAAAGAGTTATTATCTTTGGAGCGATGCTGATTCTGCAGATAAGGATGAGGGAGCTTCTGTTTCCTATATTAATTTTCATTAGTTTTCTAATGGGAAATAAGGCAAGATGGCTATAGAAGTAGAGTCCTCTCTCTACTTTTGAAATAGAGGTATTGTTGTTCCATTTTTCTGCTTTTGAATGTTTGGGTTTATTTTTTCTGTTTGTTAGAAGAGGAAAAACGAGCACAAAGATTTATAGTGTCCTGATTGTATTTCTAATAGGAATAGAGAAGATTTTTCTGAAGAGAATGATTTCAGACACACTTTTCTGGAATGAAAGCTCACCGGGCCATTTAAGGAACTGATTACAATTCGATTTCTCTTCTTTTGTTTGGTACTTTCTGTACTCAAAAATAATTTTTCTTTATTATCTTAGTTTCTCATCACTGTCATTAAGTGGAAGACATTTTATATCAATTAAAAGCTTGAAATATTATTCATTATTTCCTCAAAATTATTAAGAGAATCTGTCCATGGTGAGTTAATTATATTAAACATTTTTGAAAGGACTTAGTTTTATGTTTAACAAAATAAGACCCACATTTTTATGGAGTTGTTTTACTATCGAGCCTGTTAATAAATAGGTATGGAAAAAAGATAGTGATCAAGAATGTTAGGCTTCTGATATGCAATTCCAAGGAAAAGGAGAACTGTAGTTTATTTATTGGCCATGCAAAGAGATCAAGGGGAGAGTGTTTTATTCTCAACTTCTAAATTATTTTAATTTGTTATTTGGAAAATTGCATACCCTGGTTCTGTGTTTCTGCTAAAAAGTAAGAAGAGGCCTTAAGGATGGCATTTATCAGTTGGTTGTTTAGTAGACTGTAATTAATCAGTGTAAGGGGGAAATGCCATGTGTAAATATCTGTGATTCCTCCTAACTCACCCCTCATTCCTCAGGTCCAGGAGAACTCACCCCTATTGATTTCCTGAACTCCACATTTGGTTATTACCTTTAGAAGCCAAAAGAGTAAAGGAAAGAAATAGGGGGGAAAATCACTTCTGTTAGCTGTCTTTTTATTATATAATTAATAGAATGGTGAAGTGATCCTAGTACACTTAGAGGTAACATAGATCCCCAAAGAAAAGTAAAACTTACAGTACCAGAATTATGTGAGGGAGTTAAATCCCTAAAAGAAATTATAACCTGTGTAGATTATAAAACTGAGGTTCAGAGGTTGCTGACTTTCCATAAGATTGTAATTTGTCCATGACATTTCTCGCTCCTTTTGCTTTTCTTCATTTTATTATATTGTTTTGTCAAGCAGAAAAATCCTCACTCCTCATCTTGAGTGTATAGTGTATCTTTTTTTTTTTTTTTTTTTTTTAATTTTCAGACTGGAATATTTTGGGTATAACTAAAAATTTCTAAGATGAATAGAATTGAGTTCATGGTCTGGAATTTCAGAACATGATTCTTTTAAACTTTTCNATCCTTCCTCCTCATCTTTTGTGTATAGTGTATTTTTTTTTTTTTTTTTTTTTTTAAATCTCAGACTGGAATATTTTGGAAATTTCTAAGATGAATAGAATTGAGTTCATGGTCTGGAATTTCAGAACATGATTCTTTTAAACTTTTCATTCATATTTGGACTAGCTCAAAAATAATTCTAGGGACATTCATTGTTAGCGTCATCAAATTTTAAGGATGGATAGGATATTTGTCTTTCAGATAATACAATGGCTCTCATATTTCTCTTGGATTCATATACTATTTGAGTCCTTAATAAATATAATGGAAAAGATAATGACAACAAAATTAGAAATCTGAAATAAAGAAATAGGATGAAAATGACTTCCCATGAAAAGAAATTAAAAAAAAAAAAAAAACGACATTTGGGTGTCTTCTGACAGTGCTATGCCTGAACTAGTGTTAGAAATAAATTCTCAGTTGTTAACTTTATGATTTAAAGAGGAAAAGAAGTAAGATAAATTCTGGGAAAATTTTTTTGTCTCTTTTTATTAGTCTAAGAGTGAATAAAGTAATACAGGTTACTTTAATACACTCATAAGAAATGTGTTACCTTGGCTGAAGGCACATACTGGTGATCTGAAACATTATTTNTTCTCAGTTGTTAACTTTATGATTTAAAGAGGAAAAGAAGTAAGATAAATTCTGGGAAAATTTTTTTGTCTCTTTTTATTAGTCTAAGAGTGAATAAAGTAATACAGGTTACTTTAATACACTCATAAGAAATGTGTTACCTTGGCTGAAGGCACATACTGGTGATCTGAAACATTATTTCTCAAGAAAAGGACTTGGCTCATCCATCTCTAAAATCTATAGGTCAAGGAAAATGATTAAAGAGGCCTATGAGATGTCTTAGTATATTATACATGGAATGATTAGGTGTTGTATCTAGGAGACAGTTTAATATAAAATAGCTTTGGAAATATGCAGTTTAAAATATTAAGAATAATTTTAGTTTCTTCCTACTTTTTCCTTTGTTCTGCTATTATAATACATACAGGAAACAATGGTCACAGTGGTCCATAGTTGACTTCTGAATAACATTCACATTGAATGATTCATACTTGGTATGGAGGACCAATACCAAGTCAAAAGGAGGACAATTTTTTTTTTTAACTACTATTCCCTTATATGTAAGTTTTTTTTTTTTTTTTNCTGCAAGGAGATCCAACCAGTCCATCCTAAAGGAAATCAGTCCTGAATATTCATTGGCAGGACTGATGCTGAAACTGAAACTCCAATACTTTGGGTGCCTGATGCGAAGAGCTGACTCATTTGAAAAGACTCTGATGCTGGGAAAGATTGAAGGCAGGAGGAGAAGGGGTCGACAGAGGATGAGAAGGTTGGGTGATATGAGTTTGGGTAAACTCCGGGAGTTGGTATTGGACCGAAAGGCCTAGTGTGTTGAAGTCCATGGGGTTGCAAAGAGTCGGACACGACTGAGTGACTGAACTGAACTGCCTACATCATAGTTTGCTATGAAAATTAAATCAACTAGTATTTGTAAAGCATGCAGGAAAATTACCTGCATGTATCAAGCATCATGCAAGTGCTTGTTAATTCAATAAATGGCAGGGAGGACCTTAGAAAGGGCAAATTGGTGTTTTAAGGGGACGATTGGTGTTTTAAGGGGAAAAAATGACAAACTGGGCTATGACATTACGATAGGATTTATTTAAGCAGCTGCAATTCATTTACATCCACTCCTGTTCACTTATTTGTAACATCTCTGTAGCAAGTATGAGAGGTGCTTTTGGAAAGTTTCCAAGCCTTTAGAAAGTTCCAAGGTCTAAATATATGCAAACCTTTTTGTATTGCAGCAAGTTGTTCTGTTATGTACACATTTTAGTACAGATGGCTATTTTGAGAGAGTGTAAGCAAAACTGGTTATAACAAATGAATTTTGTATTCTCAAGATTTGTTTTTCTCTCAGTATGTTATCATTTTGAGCTACATTTTTGGAAGCATATATGACAGGTGTACTTACCAACTGTGCCTGAAAGAATTATGTTTTTTTTTTTTTAAAAAAAAACTACTGCAGCAAATCTCTAGCTCCCTGTCCTTGTTTCATGTTGAAATTATTCCTGCATGAATTTGTTTGCTCCCTATTTCTCAGGTGTGTTTATTTATAATTTATACCCTGACTACTTCCCAAATGATTTTAAGATAGTTTTTTAAAATTCATGTATAATAAGACANTAAAAAAAAAAAAAACTACTGCAGCAAATCTCTAGCTCCCTGTCCTTGTTTCATGTTGAAATTATTCCTGCATGAATTTGTTTGCTCCCTATTTCTCAGGTGTGTTTATTTATAATTTATACCCTGACTACTTCCCAAATGATTTTAAGATAGTTTTTTAAAATTCATGTATAATAAGACAATTAAAATAAAAATAACTCAAACTCTAAAAACAACAAAATCTTGTAAAGCAATTATCCTTCAATCAAAAAATAAAGCAATTAAAAAATAAAAAACCCAAACTCACATGAATATTTGTGAGGGTGAGGCTCTCAGTGGTTAAGCACATATGCCTAAAATCTTATTAATTTGTATTAAATTGTATCTGAACTTCTTGGTAGGCAAGACAAAAAGGAACCATATGTGAAATAGCTAGTTAGTGGGAACTTGCTGCATAGCACAGAGAGCTCATCTCAGTGCTCTGTGAGGACCTAAAGACATGGGATGGAGAGGGTGGGAGGGAAATCAAAGAGGGCGGGGTATATGCACAGGTATAGCTTAGTCACTTTGTTGTACAGCAGGAACTAGCCCTGTAATTTTTTTTTTTAAGAGGGACTAAGCCAAGTTAATTAGAACCGATAATTTTCTTCTTCTTGTCCTGAATTTTGAAAAACATTTTTATGTGGGTGCGTGTGTATATGTGTGTATAGTTTCCACCAATCCAGGAAAAATATCCTTTATAGAACTTTTACAAAAACTGCAAAGATGTTCCTTATATCACAGACCACCCTTAACAATAGTCAAGGGATTAGTTGTTTGTCAGTTGCTTCATTTGCTATTATTTTCTCCCATTCCGAAGGCTGTCTTTTCTCCTTGCTTAGAGTTTCCTTTGTTGTGCAGAAGCTTTTAATTTTAGTTAGATCCCTTTTGTTTATTTTTGCTTTTATTTCCAATATTCTGGGAGGTTGGTCATTGAGGATGCTGCTGTGATTGATGTCGGAGAGTGTTTTGCCTATATTCTCCTCTAGGAGTTTTATAGTTTCTGGTCTTACCTTAGATCTTTAATCCATTTTGAGTTTATTTTTGTATATGGTGTTAGAAAGTGTTCTAGTTTCATTCGTTTACAAGTGGTTGACCAGTTTTCCCAGCACCTCTTGTTAAAGAGACTGTCTTTAATCCATTGTATATTCTTGTCTCCTTTGTCAAAGATAAGGTGTCCATAGGTGTGTGGATTTATCTCTTGGCTTTCTATTTTGTTCCATTGATCTGTTGGTGGGAATGCAAACTAGTGCAGCCACTATGGAGAACAGTGTGGAGATTCCTTAAAAAACTGCAAATAGAACTGCCTTATGACCCAGCAATCCCACTGCTGGACATACACACCAAGGAAACTAGAATTGAAAGAGACACGTGTACCCCAATGTTCATCGCAGCACCATTTATAATAGCCAGGACATGGAAGCAACCTAGATGTCCATCAGCAGATGAATGGATAAGAAAGCTGTGGTACATATACACAATGGAGTATTACTCAGCCATCAAAAAGAATACATTTGAATCAGTTCTCATGAGGTGGATGAAACTTGAACTGTTTATACAGAGTGAAGTAAGCCAGAAAGAAAAACACCAATACNTCCCCTTCCAGATGTGTATAAGAGACAGACACAATGGAGTATTACTCAGCCATCAAAAAGAATACATTTGAATCAGTTCTCATGAGGTGGATGAAACTTGAACTGTTTATACAGAGTGAAGTAAGCCAGAAAGAAAAACACCAATACAGTATCCTAACACATATATATGGGATTTAGAAAGATGGTAACGATAACCCTGTATGTGAGACAGCGAAAGAGACGCAGATGTACAAAACAGACTTTTGGACTCTGTGGGAGAGGGAGAGGGAGAGGGCGGGGTGATTTGGGAGAATGGTATTGAAACATACATAATATCATATAAGAAATGAATCGCCAGTCTTGGTTCGATGCAGGATACAGGATGCTTGGGGCTGGTGCACTGGGATAACCCAGAGGTATGGGGAGGGAGGTGGGAGGGGGGTTCAGGATGGGGAACTTATGTATACCCGTGGTAGATTCATGTTGATGTATGGCAAAACCAATACAGTATTGTAAAGTAAATAAAAATAATTTAAAAATAATAATAATAGTCAAGGGTATATCTTGATAATGTCGTTTATTGAAAAGTTTAGTTGGCTTTGGATTTGGGGTTATTTTATTTGTTTTTAGTGAGACCTGGCTGATGTGACCCAGATATATTGCCTTCTGCTCTGATAACAATGAAAATATTTATTGAAGTATTTCTCTAAGGATGGTCTCCACTACTTGCATTAGAATCACCTGAATAATTTGTTACTTATTCAGGACCTCACCTCAGTCTTAATCAGAATCTTTAAAACTGTTATTTTAATCAAGCTTCTGAAGGAATTGATATGAACACCAATAATGGCAAATAGCTTTCTTGGAGAAGTAGACCTATGGGGGGAGATCAAAGGGTAATCTAAGCTACAAGAAATTTAAGATGGGGAAGACTTTGTGCACCACTGTTCAAGATTTCACTAGTAAGTTGATTAATTTTACCCCAGTTTCTTTCTGTAACAACAGAGGAAATTTTTTTGTCTCACATACAAGGAGGCCATTATGATGATTATGAGTTAAGTCGTTTCAGTCATCTAGGACTCTGCGACCCTATGGACTATAGCCTGCCAGGCTCTTTGGTCCATGGGATTCTCCAGGCAGTAATACTGGAGTGGGTTGCCATGCCCTTCTCCAGGGGATCTTTCTGACCCAGGGACATTTATTGTCTAATGTACTGATGATTACATTAGACAGTAAATGTAAAAATTCTTTGAAAACCATGAAATAAAATACAGCGAGAGTCTATTTTCATTATTATCATGGAAAACAAATGGTATCATGATCTAACTGTACTAAGGAATATGTATGCCTTTGTGATCTCCTGGTATGTCTGACTCTTGAATTCCACTCACTATGATATCTCAAGTTAGAGCCTTGAATTTTGGGGATGAGGGAATCTAGGGATCTTTCTGTTTCTACATATACTTTCAGAGAATCCTGCTGTTTTTAGACTTGATTCACCACCCTTCCAGCTATTTGTTTGCCAGTTCTTGGAACATTTGGAGTTCTACAGTGAAACTGGTTGGGTTTTGACCTTCTTACTGCCAGCTTAAGAATCAGCTTTTTTAGCGAAGTACTTTGTTTCTTATTTTTCTGGATTCTGGCCTCAAAATAATACTGTTGTCTGCTTTCTCTTCTTTTATTACTTTGAGATTTTGCCTCTTTCAAAGGATCTAAATTGTCCTTTTAAGGAGTATTGGAAAGTAGTGAGGACTGCTAATACATGGTTTTTACTTTGAGTTCAGTGTTTTTTTAAGTATAAGTACTTTCTCTTTAAAATCACTAGTTGGAAACCTGATAACACCTTGTTTTAGAATGTTTTACAATATGTGTGTGTATTTTGCCATTAGCTAAAAAAAAAAAAAAAAATTGAATTAGTCCACCTACTCCAGAGGCCCAGATTGACTCACTTCATCCTCAGTAACATTAAATAAGTAAGTAAATAAATAACAGGGCTTTCTGAGAGACAGAGCCACGAACCATGAATCATTTTGAGAAGCAATGGGTGATGATCTTTGTTGGAAACATTCTTCCCAAAAGTTTCTTAATGCTTCATCTTTCTTTCTCATAAAAGCTGATACATGTGACAGCAGATGTATGCCCAGATCTGCTGTGGGAGTGATAAACCTAAGTTTGAAAGTGCATAGACACTTTCACCAAAATTTAGGAAAAGGGTTTGAAAGAAATTAGTCTGTAGCAACCCTACCAATAAAATGTAGATAATTAAGGAAAGAAAAATGGTAAAACTTGTGCCTCTAAATTAAAGTAGCTGAACAGACAAGATGATTGTGGATATATTAGTAGATGCTGTGACTATACATATTTATACCACAAGTCCAACACACCACATGCTGCAGCTGTTAGTATTCAGGAGGGTCTTGGGTCTTCACAGACAAGGTCCCACTCCTCTTGTTTTCCTTGGGAATAACTAAAGTATAACCTCAATTACTCTTTTGTTAGTTCTATTGGGTACAATTCTAGTAGTTGCTTTATAGAAAAGAGAAAACAGCTTGGGACAGACAAGTTTGGATGAGAAATAAGAAAAGTAATCTGGGTTCTCAGTGTGGACTCCAAGATAGTGACCTACAATAATGAAATATATATATATATATATATTTTATATGCTAGTGTAATGCTACTTCTGATTTTGATGTTGAAGCATTTTAGCTACTGTAACCTTCATCTGGAAATGGCACAGAACTCTCCTGTTCCTTCAGATAGCTTCTCTTGTGTTCACTCTCGTTTGTGCATCATCTTGCAAAGCTGGCAAAAATCCATCAGGTTGAAGAAGGTATCACAGTCTTCTTGCCACTCTGCTTTGGTTCAAAGCTAAAGGTGCCACTGTACAATGCTGAGCTTTATTGCTCAATCTTGTCTGACTCTTTGTGACCCCATGGACTGTAGCCCACCAGGCTCCTCTGTCCATGGGGATTGTCTAGGCAAGAATACTGGAGTGCATTACCATGCCCTCCTCCAGGGGATCTTCCCAACCCAGGGATTGAACCCAGGTCTCCTGCACTGCAGGTGGATTCTTTACTGTCTGAGCCAACAGGAAAGCCCAAAGGTGCTGCTAACCTAAGACTTTCTTTCAGATTAACCTTGCCTGTCTCTCCCCAGGGACCTATTTGAAGTATACAGAGGTATGTTGTTGATTCCAGTTCTAACCATGGCCTTCAAGTGGAGGCCGCAAATGATCTGTGGGGCATGATATCTGTGTGTGGTTTATAATTCTTACAGGACTGCATCTCTATGATACACATGCAGATAACGGAGGGCCATCCTTAAAACATTTGGAAAACTATCCTGTAAAATAATAAAATTATTCAAAGAGAATACTTATCCCAGGTAGCCTTATTTGACACTTGTGTGAAGGCAGGCACACAATTATTGCAGGCTTGTGTTTTCCAAGGGAGAAATATAACACCAGGAACGTGAAGCTTAGGTTGTCTTATTAGGCAGATGAATCCCTTAACTTCTATTGCTTCTATTTTTATATTTTAACCAAAGAATCCTGGCTTACCATTAGTGTCACTGTGAGCAATAGCCACTGCAACTGATAATAAAATGTTCAGTGAAAATAAAACACAAATATAGAAGAATTTTAGAGTTCAGAAGGGTGTCAAATTAAGACATATGTATTTTCATGTTATATTTAATTATGATATATAAGCTGTTAAAAACAAAGTAGATTAAAGAACAGATATTTGCATTGTAATTTTTTCAAATAAGCAAGCGGTGATTTCTAAGTCTATTCTATTTGCTGAGTTCTCTTTTTGCCATGTGTCAGCTTTTCATGACACAGCTAAAATGGCAGTCGCTGCATGATATAACCATCTACCTGGCGTATTCAAGGGTATGTCAGAAATATTAACCATGTGGGAGTCATTTAAAAAGCAAGTAAGTATGACCAGAATCATTTAGCACTTAGAACCTTCCAGAGCAGCGGTTTGAAAAATAGCCTTGGGCCACAGAGTTGTCTTCACCAGCTAACATCCTGGGTTTATTATATCAAAGGGACACTGTGATTCTTTGATCCCTGATTCACACATTTTAAAGCATAGCTAACTTCAGATCTTGATGTGTGTATTGTTGCTGCTTATTTGTGACTCTGNGGACTTGATGGACGTGAGTCTTGAGTGAACTCCAGGAGCTGGTGATGGACAAGGGAGGCCTGGCGTGCTGCGATTCATAGGGTCGCAAAGAGTCGGACACGACTGAGCGACTGAACTGAACTGAACTGACCCATTTCTTGAGGTTGAGAGAGATAATGTTTAACTCAGTCTCATTTTAACTTAGAGTAAGGAAGAGAAAGTGATGATCATCTTATTTATTTACAGAAGGATTATAAAGTATCATGCTAGTCTTTTCTTTCTAGAAAATGTAATTTTGGATGCCATACAAAAGTGCACTGCTTTCAACTGTGATGAAATGAGAAATAGAAGTGTGCCGTTTTTTAATTATGAGTTAATGGTGGTATTTTCAGAAATTCGGTAGGTAGCTCAGTTTAGAAATGGGCATAGTGCATGAAGTTATTTTGAGAACAAAATGTCATTACCAAAGGTGTACTTTTTCCTATATTGAACTAATAAATAGTTCAGAAAGTCCCTTGCAAATTTATCAAAATGTCATCTTCAGGTACTGGGTTGGAAAATTAGTAACTGCTGGAGTGTGTGACTGCTGAAAGGTGTCATATAGGCAGGGGCCTATCAGTTTTTAGCTTCTGGCATAAAGCAAAGATGTTAATCATCACTGTTGAGATTTAAAATGTCAGAAGTTCTTAGCATAAAAAATAAAGGTTAAAAGTTAAGCATCTATGGTAGTGTATATCCAAGTGTGCAGAAAGGAAACAGAATGCCAAAACAGTACTCAACTAATTATCTGAGTACTTAAAATAATACTCAAATTCTAATGGCTAATAATGACACAGATAGCAAGTGCCTTTATAGTATATAATGGCATATTCCTTAATTTTGTTCTTATAAGATGATATGCCTTGGCTTTTAATTATATAAGCAGGCAGAGGGATGGTTAGTGCATCCTTCACACATATACCATTTATCCTTAGATACATATGTGGCTATTCATATGTTTGGGAAAATATAATTTTGCTTTCTTAACAAAATTCTTAGCAAATGGAAGAAGAAGTCTAAAATATTTAATGAAATGATATAGGATCAGACTGTTTTACTTTAGCATGTTTATTCACTTGGAAGAGAGAAGACCTAGATAGGAAATGACTTCATGCTTCAATATACCTGCAACACTATCTCTCCTGACACTTTATATTAGGCTTTTTGTTCAACTCCCTAACACTTTCACACTGACTTTACCTATTTGGTTTTTCCCAGGATGCAGATAGAGTCAGTACCTCATCCCACTTGACAGGTGAGGTAAAGAAACTGACCCTCTGGTATTTCTAGTGTCTGACCCAAGGGCAAACACACGCTAATGCTTGAAAGACCTGGGACAAGAACTTGGGTCTTCTAGAGGTCAGGGATCCACTAACAAAGTATTGTAGATAAGATGATTTATTTAAGTAGAGAATAAGGATTTAAGGCTGAGCAGAGTTAAAGCAGAAAGGAATAGCTTATTTGTAGTCATGAAGCTATACTACTCCTTAAGGTTTGAGCAGAGTAACACTTGGGGTTTATATGCTACATTTCCTTCAAAGAGAATACAAGAATATTTCAAGTGCTATTAATCTATACCTGTGAGATAGCAGATGGTAACTATTAGAGTAGATAAAGACTGGCCCAGACGCTTAAGAGACCTGTATAAGATCACTGTTTACAGCACAGTCTGTTCTGACACCTAATGATTTAAAAACCCTTGGATAGTTAAAGATGAAATCCTGGTTGAATGCTCAACGGCTTTGGACATGTTTTTAATATTAAACCCCTGAGAGTCTCTGTGCTTCATCAATACAGTGGGATGCTGGTAATATGTCTTGAAAAGAGTCGACATGAGGATTGAATGGGAGAGCACATGAAAATTGCCTAATAGAGGTCTGACCTGTTCAAAGGAGCTTACTTCTTCCCTCTCTCCTCTACCACCTGAAACACTTCTTTATAATTTCATCCTGCTGCTGCTAAGTCGCTTCAGTCCTGTCCGACTCTGTGTGACCCCATAGAGGNGGATTGAATGGGAGAGCACATGAAAATTGCCTAATAGAGGTCTGACCTGTTCAAAGGAGCTTACTTCTTCCCTCTCTCCTCTACCACCTGAAACACTTCTTTATAATTTCATCCTGCTGCTGCTAAGTCGCTTCAGTCGTGTCCGACTCTGTGTGACCCCATAGAGGGCAGCCAACCAGGCTCCCTCATCCCTGGGATTCTCCAGGCAAGAACACTGGAGTGGGTTGCCATTTCCTTCTCCTATGCTTGAAAGTGAAAAGTGAAAGTGAAGTCGCTCAGTCGTGTCCGACCCTCAGTGACCCCACAGACTGCAGCCTACCAGGCTCCTCCGCCCATGGGATTTTCCAGGCAAGAGTATTGGAGTGGGATGCCATTGCCTTCTCCGAATTTCATCCTAGTTTAATCAAAAGGGAAGTGAAGTGAAAGGTGCTCAGTTGTGTCCGACTCTTTGCAACCCCGTGGAATTCTTCAGGCCAAAATACTGGAGTGGGTAGCCTTTTCCAAACCTCTTTATTATTGACNCTACCAGGCTCCTCCGCCCATGGGATTTTCCAGGCAAGAGTACTGGAGTGGGATGCCATTGCCTTCTCCAAATTTCATCCTAGTTTAATCAAAAGGGAAGTGAAGTGAAAGGCGCTCAGTTGTGTCCGACTCTTTGCAACCCTGTGGAATTCTTCAGGCCAAAATACTGGAGTGGGTAGCCTTTTCCAAACCTCTTTATTATTGACCTTGATACCATATTTATAATACTTCGTAGTTTTATCCCAGCTCCATCCCCCCACCATTTTGCTGTTTTTTTTTTAAATTTTAATATTGGAGTATAGGTGCTTTTCAGTGAGTGTTAAGTTTCTGCTGTACAGCAAAGTGAATCAGCTGTATGTATACATGAAGTGAAGTGAAATGGGAGTTGCTCAGCTGTATTTAACTCTTTGCAGTTTCATGGACTGTAGCCTGCCAGACTTCTATGTCCATGGAAATCTCCAGGCAAGAATACTGGATTGGGTAGCCATTGCTTTCTCCAGAGGATCTTCCTGACCCAGGGATCGAACCTGGTCTCCTACATTCTTTACCATCTGAGCCACCAGGAAAGCTATTATGTGTATACATATATCTCCCTTTTTTGGATTTCCTTCCCATTTAGGTCATCACAGAACATTAAGTAGAGTATTATGTGCTATACAGTAGATTCTAATTAGTTATTTAATTTGCATATAGTAGTGTGTATATATCAATCCGAATCTCCCAATTCATCCCACCCTCCCTTTTCCTCCCTTGGTGTCTATACGTTTGTTCTTTAAGTTTGTTTCTCTGTTTCTGCATTGCAAATAGGTTCATCTGTTTCTTCAAATTTAAGTACTTATTATAGTGTGCCTCTTTAAGCCGAATTATTTTGTTATTCTCTTTCCTGAAAAAGCGAGGTCAGTTTCACTTTATAACAACATAAATGATTATGCTCATTATTTGGGGACATTTTATTTATTTATTTATTTATTTTCAGTAAATGATTTTATTATTCCTGGCACAGAAGGAAACATGAGTTCCAATTTTGCATTGACTTTCTTTGTTGGGGACATTTTGGAAGGAAGTAGACTTTCAGGGACTCACTGGACATTTTTCTGGTTTAGGCCTTGTCAATAAGTAATTGGTTGCTCAGAGTAAGGAAATTTGGAATGATTGTTTTATTTTAAGAAAATAAAATACCCTGTTATGGTATGACAGGGGAGCTGGTTTGTGGTGTATAAAGGTTGATTTTTTTTTAAGGACTAAGTTGATATTTTGGGAACTTTTATGGATAATTCAGAGATTTCCATTATCAGTATCAAAATTTTTCCTCATGAATAATATGGAAGAACTATGCAAGACAAATGACATTTTCTGACCCTATGAAATGTACCCTTGGGGAATTGAGAAAACTATGCTGCCAAACAACATAGGGAATGGAATTGTGAAGAATGTCTCCAAATACAGTGATTTTACTTGAACATAATTCGTGCTAAGGCATTTCTTTGGCAATAATTAGGTTCCAGTCCTAGTTAACCCCTGATGAAATCTTTAATATATGATGATGTGGTCATGTCATCCACATAGAAGAAGAGAACATCTTCCTATTTACTTCAGTAGAATCCTGTCCATTTACTCTGAAATAGTGTCCAAGTTTTAAGATATATGTTAAGAGAGGAAGCTTTACAATATGGCCACTTTTTGAAATACTGGTCTGGTTTGTCAAGTTAGATACCTATTTACCATGATTTTTACAGTAATATTAAAATGTCAGTTTTTAAGAAAAAGAAAGGAGTATCAAGCGTGATACCAAGTATCTTACCTACATTATTATATTTAATTCTTAGAATAACCCTGTAAGCTCAGTGATATCTCATTTTACACATGAGAAAAACGGGCTTGGGAAATATTAGTATGCTGTTAATATCACACAACTAGTTAGACATTACAATGTGAAATCTGAATACAATATCCATTTTTGTTGTTTTTATTTAATTATATTCAGTCACCCAATAATCATTAGTATCTAGAGATCCATATTAAGGTCATGAAGGTTTGTTTCATTTTCTGGAGTNGTCAGTTTTTAAGAAAAAGAAAGGAGTATCAAGCGTGATACCAAGTATCTTACCTACATTATTATATTTAGTTCTTAGAATAACCCTGTAAGCTCAGTGATATTATCTCATTTTACACATGAGAAAAACTGAGGCTTGGGAAATATTAGTATGCTGTTAATAGCACACAACTAGTTAGACATTACAGTGTGAAATCTGAATACAATATCCATTTTTGTTGTTTTTATTTTAATTATATTCACTCACCCAATAATCATTAGTATCTAGAGATCCATATTAAGGTCATGAAGGTTTGTTTCATTTTCTGGAGTAATAAAAAGTCAATGAAAAGTGTACAATATTAAAATTTTCTTTTGGCAGATTTCTATAAAAACAAAATAAAACATAAGAACAATCAATAGTAAAATGGTCTTTTCTGAAATTTACTTATTTCCCACATGAGTCATTTTATCAAGCGTGTTTACCAAGACCTTATTGCACACCAAACATTAAACATTCACATTACTATCTCAGTTTTACAGATGAGGAAACTGAGGTTTAGAGAGTTTAGTTTAAATAACTTACCCAAGTCACTAGGCCTTAACTGGAAAAACTTAAGTACTTTGTTAACTACAAATGCACTTAATAGCTTTATCTTAGGCTGAAAAGGAAGCCTTGTAGGGAAGAAATGTGGTGTTTGAACACATGATTCAAAGTTACAGAAAAATCTGTTGAAGATATAAGACTTTATCCTTTCAAAAACGGTGTCTGCATAAGAAACCACTACTGGGGAGTTAATTGGGTCAACAGTAACTTAAGGACTGAAGCACATTAATTGTTAAGGTAGCTTAAAAATTTTTCAGGGCGAAGACCTTTCTAATAATAATTTTTTCCCCCAAAATAAAGGTGAATAAGACATGTTAAGAGAATTTAGATCGTCTCAGTTGACATAAGACATAAGCTTATAAACTTGGGGGAAATGATCCAAATGAGGCAAGAATTTCTGCCTCCAGGAATCTGTAATGGTAGTGACAGATTCTGAGATTTATTTTTGTTGTTAAGAAACCTAATTGTTTCCATGTTTGATGAGGTTATTCAAGTTTGCTGTATTTCTTNGTTGACATAAGACATAAGCTTATAAACTTGGGGGAAATGATCCAAATGAGGCAAGAATTTCTGCCTCCAGGAATCTGTAATGGTAGTGACAGATTCTGAGATTTATTTTTGTTGTTAAGAAACCTAATTGTTTCCATGTTTGATGAGGTTATTCAAGTTTGCTGTATTTCTTCATTTTTTTACTCAAATCCACCAATCAGAATGGTAACATTGTTTTTCCCAAGCTGCCCAGAAGTTTTGATTGGCAGCTATATCCTTTTAATTTGTAAAATGCATTGATTATTAAAAATGATTTCTATTACTGTTTAAAAATATGAAGTTTTGGATTTAGTATAGAGGAGAAAAGCAATAAAAATGAAATCTTTGTTGATTAAATATTTGGAAATGATTGCACTGAAGTCTATGTGGATTTTTTTAATGAAATATTTTTATTTAGAAATGGATGGATATCAATAGAATATCCTATTTTTGTTCTTTTTTGGTCTTCAAAATAGTTTATTTTCAAAATGTCAGGATCCCAGCCTCATTTCATTGCACACATATCTCTCAACTGAGCAGCCAGCTCATTTTCCAGACCTGATCATTTTAATCGGTTTAGGACTTCAGGTAGCAGAAGTAAACAGAGCAATTTATTAGAGCAAATAAACAAGTGAAAAAAGAGAGAGAAACAGACAAATACAGCAAACTCTGAGAAGTCCTTACATAGAAGAACTAATCTGAAAGTCAAACTACAGGTAAATGAGACAAAAGTGGTGGTAGGTAGAGCAGTATCACTTTACCCCATAGTTTTAACTAATTATTTTATTCTTGGCATCTGCTAATACTTTATTAGCTATCATTTATTGATGCCAGAAACCAAGCTAGATGCTTTGTAAATATCTAACACTTCATGTTCTAAAAGACATTTGAGGTACATGAAAAATAAGGTTAAGTAACATGTATAATGTTGTATAGCTTGAGGTTGAACCCATGCTTGCTTGATGCAAAAATCCATGGTCTCTTCTATCATGCCATTTTAAAATGCAGTATAGTAATAGATGTAGCATTGTTTCCATGGCGTACTACTCAACAATAAAACATAATGAATTGTTGATATACTAAACACGTTTGATGAACCTCAAGAGAATAATATTGAGTGAAAAAAAAAAGCCAGTCCTAAAAGAGTACATACAATGTGCTTCTTTTTATATAACATTCTTGAAATGGCAAAGCTGTGGAAATGGGGAACAAATTAATAGTTGCTGGGGGTTAGGGAGGGAGTACATGTGGCAAGGGGCAAAAGAGAAGTGGATATTGTTACAAAAGAATAATGCAAAGGATCTTTGTGGTGATAAAATTGTTCTGTTTCTTTTATTTATGCAGTTATTACTTTATTCACTCATTTAATTTATTTAAATTTTATTTTTCTTGGCCTCTGATTTATAATGTTGTGTTTGTGTCAGGTGTGCAGCAAGGTGATTCATGTATCAGTTCGGTTCAGTCNATAATGCAAAGGATCTTTGTGGTGATAAAATTGTTCTGTTTCTTTTATTTATGCAGTTATTACTTTATTCACTCATTTAATTTATTTAAATTTTATTTTTCTTGGCCTCTGATTTATAATGTTGTGTTTGTGTCAGGTGTGCAGCAAGGTGATTCATGTATCAGTTCGGTTCAGTCCCTCAGTCGTGTCTGACTCTTTACGACCCCGTGGACTGCTCCATTCATATATTCATTCCTTTTTAGATTGTTTTCTCTTACAGGTTATCAGAGAATATTTAGTCGTTTCCTGTGCTGTACACTGTCTTTGTTGGTTGTCGATCTTGTATGTATTATAGTGCATGTATGTTCATCCCAAGCACCTGATTTACGCCCCCCACATACTTCCCCTTTAGTAACCATAAGTTGGATCTGGATATCTGTAAGACTGCTTCTTTTTTGTAAATAAGTTCAATTGTATTGTTTTGTAGAAGTTATATTTCACATATAAGCGATGACATGATACTGTCTTTGTCTGACTTAATTTGCTTAGCATGACAATCTCTAGGTCCATCCATGTTGCTGCAAATTGCATTGTTTCGTTCTTTCCTACGGCTGAGTAGTAGTCCATTGTTATAGGTGCCACATCCTCTTTATCCATTCCTCTGTTGTTGGACATTTAGGTTGCTTCTGTGTCTTGGCTACTGTGTATAGCACTGCGATGAACATTGGGATGCATGTATCTTCCTGTTTCTTGACTCTGGTGGTGAATACATGGAACTGTACAAGTTATAAACATGCACATAACTACACACTCACTCTGTCAATCCTCACATATACACATGTACACACACATATGCACATATATATACACAGAAGTACAAGTGAACTGGGGAAATCTAAATAAAGTCAGTGGGTTGTGTTGATGCCGATACCAGGTTGTGATATTGTAATACAGTGTTGTAAGATGTTACCTTACTGGGTAAGAGTACAGAAGATCTCCCTGCAATGTTTCTTTCAACTGATTGTGAATCGACAATAATTTAAAATAAGAAGCTTAATTTTTAAAAGGTAGCAAAGGGACCATAGAAAGGGAACCTTCCACAAGCTTTCGAGCTTGCTGGTCTTTCCCGCTTTCTAAACAGCCAGAGAGCTGGGGTAGATTTTGATAGACTGTAAATCTGTGAAATTTCTCAGATGGAAGTGGAAAAAAAGACAGCAAGACCTGGTAATGGAACCAGAGCTCTGCTATATTTCAAATGAGTGTAAATCCCATGTAAAGAATTTTAGCCAGTCCTTCCTTCCTGGACCCTGACAGTGGCCATTCAGCCCCCAATAAATGCTCAGATATAGAGAATGCAGAGGCTATCTGTTTTAGATAAAATGAGCTTTTTTTTTTTTTGGCTAATAAAGATACTATGTTAAATATATAACTGATTTTGTATATGTAACTTGGCTATACTATTCATATACAGTTATTTATCAGAAAATACATTTAATACAAATGATATTTTTATTGTGAATATGTAGTTGCTGCATACTGTAAATGTTAAGTAAATATCCATCTTTAAGAATGCCTAAATTTTCACTTGTACATCTTAATATACTCCAAACAAGGCAATTTTTCATATATTCTTCTCATTATTTGTTTTCATGTTTCTCGCCTGTCTGGATGTTGAGTCCTAGGATTGTGGGACAATTCTTTTCCGTTTATTAAAATACCTTTAGTATTAAAGAATTAGTTTACCTTGGACATAATACCATGCAAATAGAGATACTTAATTAAGGTGTATTGAGATAATTTAAAAGTGAGTCGTGAGGGGAAAAAAGGGTGAAATAGCATGTATAACTACTCAGAGCATGTTATTTCCAGGAAAGGAGAGGCTACAGAATCAGAGCTATAGGACCTGAGACCCAGAGGTAGAATATTTCTGAAGCCCTCAGACGGTGCTTTGTTGAGGGACCAGGGAAGGATATACAGATGTCCAAACAGTTATGGAGTGAAAGATAGCCATCATCTGGGCCAGAAGGGTGGTCTGGAGACCTGAGATTCACACCTAAGGATGCAATAGGGAGCCAAACAGTTATAGGATTTTGTCTTTCTCCAGACCTAAAAGTCGTTCCATCTTACCTCCGCTTGGAGCTAGGTGCTAGAATAGATTTCTGTCATCCAGTCTAGTCCAGAAACATGTATGAAATTTAAGCTCTTCTTGCATATAATTATATGTATTTCATATCTCTTTCGTTTGTCTTTATTGCTTCATCTTCATTTCCCAGAACTTATTAATAAATTTATCATTTAAAGTCTTCAAGTGGCCCTTAAATTATTTTGGAGAGAATTTGATTTTGAATTTCTTAGCAACAGTTGTTTTGTTTTGTTTTTAACCAAGATGATTTCTTTACAGATAGACAGAATTTTCGTTGTCCAGAGACCACCACATAGACTGGATAGCTTCATACCCAATATATGACACTTACACATTCTGAACATCTAGTCTTAAAGACGTGGATACAGAGAGAAGTAGAGATGTAAATATCTAAATACTTATATCCGTGGGGAAAATACACTACTATAAATGCACCATCTCACTACCAACCAGACACTGAGTGCTAACTACTCACATAACCTTCCACAATCATACCTTTGTTATGTATTAATGTCCACATTTGGTAGTTTCAGAAACTAAACTTTGGAAACATTAAGTAGTTGATTGAAAGAGATACAAAAATACTTGAGGTGGGATTAAATATGATGGCTGACTAAAGCCCTGTTCGCTCTGTGATATTAAGTGGCTGTTTTCAGAGAAAAAAAAGGCCTGATATAATATAATTTAATTTTCAATTGTCTACAATTTCTGGTGTGATGTTTAAAACTTATGTTTGGTCCTGTGAGTGGAATATGTGTCATTTTCTCAGTTTTTCCCTTATCTTGCTATATGTATGTGAAAACAGTTATGATATCAGCTGTTGAAACAGTTTCTAAATTGAAATGCAATACATGCAGTCAATCTGAGTGTCCACGGGCCTTTAATGTGAGAAGAGTAGTTCATTCTCACAGCATCTCTGATATAGTCATAAAACAAACATATACTAAATGCCTACTATTTATCAGTACTTCCACTACATACTGGGAACACTCAGATGAATATGACATGGTTCCTCCTCTTAAGGAACTCAATTGGTGGAAGGGATATGTAAGACTTATGTAAGAACTATGGCATTAGCATTAGAAGTAACAGAAAGGCCATGGGTTGTACAAAGAAGGGAGAGCTTTCCTGTGCCTAGTTATTACAAAACCATGGGGAAACTAGGACAGGCTTCAAGAAAGTGATGATGCTTGACTATGAATTAAAGGAGTAGTAGTAATTATCAGGTGGACACCCTTGAGTCATTCTAAACAGAAAGATTCACGTCCTGAGATTTCAGAGGTGTCGCAATAGTTCACTGTTGCAATAGTCACTATGGATTGACTCAAAAAGTTGAGGAAGTGGCTGAAAATGAGGCTTGGAGAGATACACTAAGGGCAGATTTATCAGGAATTTATACAGTGGCCAAAGGATTTAGTCTTCATGACGATGATAATGAAAACCATTCATGAGCAATTTTTTTTTTAATCAGGAGAATGACATGATCTGATATGAATTTCAAAATAATCACTTTTGGCAACAGGATGGAAAAAAAGATTTTAAAAGCATCTGGAAGCAGAATACTAGTTGAGGGGCTTAGGTGTAATCTTGGGGGAAAATATGGGAGCCTTCAAATAGTTGAGAAATATAGGAGCCAATTCAACAAGAATTGAGAAGAGGGGAAGATTTTAGAGATATTTAGAACATGTTGCTTTCTGACATGTCAGAGTTGAATAGTTTCTAAAGGCTGGGTGGTTTTATGAATAGAGAGAATATAGTAAGCGGAGCAGAGTTTAGTTGGGAATTAAATAAATTTGATTTAGATATGTTGCTGAGTTTGAGAACACTCTGGAGACCACCAATTAGTTAGTACTGAGCAAGTATGTCAATACAAAGAATTTCATTCTGCAATGTAATTCAGTCTAGGTGTTAAAAATGTAGAATTAGATTTTAGAAGCAATCTAAGGTTGATTAAAGACAAGTGGATGAGTTAACTGGGATTTTTGGTAAGAGAAAAATGTGGCTGACTAGGGCTAGTAAAAATGACTAAGTATAGGAAGAAACTGATAGATCAGCAGAAAATACACAGATCAAGGACTCAGAGGTTCCAGGATCTCAGAAAGAATAAAAGAATGAAAGAGCTGAAAATAGTTTAAAGATTTTACAGGTAGAACAATCCTGAGTCATATAGTACTCTGTAGATTAGGGTTAAATGAGTGGGTTGCTGAAACAATTTGGGGATAAATTTTTTTATAGAAGAGATTAAAAAACTGAGAAGCTGGGGAATAGAATACATATGTTGAAATCACTCAAAATTATTACAGGAGTTAGATTGGACAGGGAGATTGTAAGCCAAGTTATTTTTTCCTGTCAGTGTAAGGGAATGACTTGAAGATCAGTAGAAGAAATGACTAGAGTGAAGAGTAAAAGATAGTATAGTAAATACTTTTGGCCTCAAGGAGAACGGACTTTTTCAAGAATGAATTCACGTTCTTAAAATTGAAGCCAGGAGCCGAGAAAATGCCCGAGGTAACCCTTGGGTCTGATGAGAAGCCAGTTGCATTAACACCATGGCCAGAGGCTGACCATGGATGACTGAGTCGTGGAAACCAGCTCCATGTTTTAAAGTACATAGCATGTTCTATGATAAAAGTTCTTTGGAAAATAAATGCTGAAGGAACATTAATTATGATTGCCAGTAGTCACGGAACATTCTACTAAAGACGTAATATTGGACTAATACTTGGAAGGAGTGTAGGATTTTGGGTGGAGGAAAATAAAGGAAGAAGATGGAGGGAAATACTTCAGAGTAACAAATATTTTGAGGCTGCAGTGAAAAGAAGATGAGGATGGAAAGACTATCTTGTCTTTAAATTATATATTTTTTTCTTTAGCAGGGGTATTAGTTTTGTGCTAATTTATGTGAACATACTGCATATTTCTTAGAAATTTTATTTACATATTGCATGCTAATAGTCATTTGTAGAATAGTAACTTAGCATTTATTTGAAAAAGAAGATGCCATTTTAGCGATGATCAGAAATATACTTTTAGTATAAATCACCACTCTCGTAATTCCAGAAATGCCTAAAAAATTTTTTTTAAGTAAAGATTGAAAGTTAATAGTGTAATCTTTTGATTAATTTTAAAATAATCATTAGTTTTTAGAACTGTGTTCTCTGTATTATGAAGGTGGTGAATTTTAAAAATTCTAAATGAAATTCATTTTAAATTCTAATTCTGTGAATGTCAAGTAGCAAGATGGATCAAGGTCACAGTCCTTGTGTTTTCTCAGTAACACCATTTTATGACTGTGATGATATTCCAGCATGAATTTGAAGCATGTTAAGGGAAAATGATTGAAGAAGAGGAAGTTGGTTGACAGCCCATCTAGACCTCTGTCATGAGGGGATATGTAAGGAAACTGAAGTAACTTTGGGGGTTGAATTATGTGTGTATCTGTGTGTATGTATGTATGTATAGATATAATTTAATTCTTAGCCCTAAAATTTTTTGATCTGACTTCATATTTAAATGAATATATATATAATACATAATATATATAATACATATATGATGTATAATACATATTAAATATACCTACTGAATAGAGATATTTTATTTTATATATTTTGTATTATGTATATACTATATGTATATATAAATAAAATACAAGGCTAAAGACTATTCTGAACCAAGAACTGAAACAGATGCACTCTTTCTGACCCAAATTAATCAATCTGATGCCTAGGAATGAGAATTTGAGACATGGGAAACTGGGTCAGACTTTCTGTTTCAGGCTACATTAAAAAGAAAGCTAGAATAATTCATCTTAAAGATTGCCCATTTGCTTCATGTTAAAGCATATTTTTCAGGAAAATAATGTTTACCAGTAGGGATTTTAGCTACAGTTTTTCATTTGTAAGTTGTTAGACTATCAAATACATGATGACAAGATTGACTGTTAACTTTGTATAATTTCAGACTACTCTCCAAAACATATGTAGCATTTTCCATCCTGTGAGATGAGATAAACAGAAGTTGTTTTATATGCAGAGCACTTTTTTTTTTTTAACACAACACAGTAAGGAAATAGAAACATGAAATGTTTGTTTCAAGTCAAGTTGCAAAATGACTTTATGGTCAGTGTTTGGGTATGGAGGAGGGAGAGAAGATTGATGTTTTGATGGATAATAATTGACTCGTAGCTGTTCTCCCTCTTCTAAAGGCAAGGATGAATTTGCACTGATGCTTCCTTGCTGTCATTCTAAATAATATATTTCTGTGGCTCAAGCTGTTATCAGTAATTGTAAGTAGGTATTTCTGTGACAGTCAGCCCTCTGGAGCCTGCCTGATGAATCTGTCCTTGCCCCCCTTCAGCCCTCCCTGGCTGCTCTACTGGAGGTACCTCTCTGCACCCCCTCCCTCTCAGGATGAGACCCACAGTCTTTTGGAACTGTTTTTATAATGAACTCCCTGAGTAAGAAGCATTTGAATGCTGATTAAGCACTTGTGCTCTGGACTCAAAACTGCCAATAACTACTTATTTGTTGTGTGAGGGGGCAAGTTATTTCAGCTCTCTGCACCAGAACCTGCACTGAGAATGGAAATGTTGACAGCAACCTACCTCACAGGAATGTGGTCAAGCTGAATGAGCAGGCATGGGATACCCTTAGCACAGAGCTGATATGAGCTCAATGAATGCTCAGTACTGTACTTACTGTGATATTTGGGAATTCACTGAACTATTCCACTCAGCATCCTTAATTTTAAAAATATTTATTTATTGTTTTAAATATAAATTTATTTATTTTAATTGGAGGTTTTAAAAATATTTATAAAGGATTCTGAGGTTTGTAAAATGAACTAAGACTGACAGACAATTTAAGCCTCATTAAGTAGGAAACCAAGCTGTGAAGTTTGTGAGACCTGATTTGAACCTGACCTTTGCAACTCTCTTGCCTCCGTTTTTCATTTTCAAAATGGTGATAATACACTTTAGAGGGTTTTGAAAGAATTAGATGGAAAGTATAAACATACCACTTCACATGGCTGACATGGTAAAATCAAGAAATGATAACTACTGTTATTATTAATACTATTTTGAAAATTTTTATTAAGTAATTTCTTTTATGACGTCATCTCTACTCGTCTATAACAATAGCTATTACTATATATGCCATGATTTTCCAAATGATATTTAAAAAGCAGTTGCTTATACATCATTTATAAATACATGCCAGCTGCATATTAATACTAAATGGAAGAAAGTAACATTTAAATACGTTTTTGTAAAACTAACCACAAAAATGCATGCTGCCTGCATACCTTTTAAATTGCTGCCTGAGATGTCATTGAATTATGTACTAGAAAGTCATACGTATTGCAACCTGAGGGTTATATCAAATTTAGGTATCACTTCAGTTGAAGAAATCCACCAAAGCTTTTGTAATTTAAGGAGATTTCTCTAGTATGAGAGAATATTTAGAGATTTTTATTAAATTGTCATCCCTGTAAGAGTTGCTGTTCTTGAAACTAGTGACAGAGATGAAAGCTGTGCTTTTATTATAGGGCATTCTGTATACAGCATGCATTTTTGTGGTTAGTTTTACAAAAATAAATTTAAATGTTGCTTTCTTCCATTTAGTATTAATATGCAGCTGGCATGTATTTATAAATGATGTACAAGCAACTGTTTTTTACTCCCTTTAAAATACAGAGATTTCATTTGATTCGCATTTCTTTCATTTTTATCCCCTTGTGTTCTCAATGGAAGAAATGATCTTTCCTGCATATTTTAGGTTCTTCTTCCCTTCCTCTGTTCCCACGAATTTAATGCTGCTTCATGCACTGTGTGTTTGAAAAGACCACATTTAGTGAGTGTTGCTATTATCTTTCTAGAAAATAGAACTGAAATTTTCTCAGATCCCACTAAGCTTTCCTCAGCCTGTCATAAATGAGTGTGTAGAATTGACTCCAAATGGAGGGATCTCCCAGGGGCAGAATGATAACCAGTGCTGAGACATGTAAAAGGTAAAGAATTGAGAAAAGACTAGATTTGATAACCTAGGGGTAATAACACAAAAGATAGTTTTCTTGTCCTCTTTTTCTCACTCCCCACTTTCATAGTAATAAAGTAATCACTTAATTGAAAGTTAACCACTTCCTGTGAGCAAATCATTTATGCTTGACCTCAGATCCATACAATTAAGATGCAAGTCATTCCCTTCACTTGGTTGGAAGGATCAAATAAGACAATGTGGATGGTGGAGGCACAAGATAAACTGTGACATTGACAAGGGTATGTCAAGTATTATGCTTTGTACTTTTTGAATGTTTGCAAATCTAATCATCCTTTCAACCCTAAGAGGTGCATATTATCACCGTTTGGCGGATGAAAAAACAGATACCAAGGATGTGTGTTAGAAATGTCCATAAAATTTGATTTTAACCAAGGTCCAGCTGATTCCAAAGCTAGTGGTTACTGTTTTTGATCATGATATGTAAATATAGGATATTATTTTTAATACTTAATTATATGAGTACTTTATTTTATTCAGTGAGTTAAAATTCAAGCTGCTAAACCAGAAAATAATTCAGGGTGATTATTAACTTTTCAAAAGAATTTTTTGCTTTTGATGACACAAGAGTGTATTTTAAATAGAACTTTTTTTTCCTAGTGCAATTAAGATACAATTTGATATTTAGAGACTTCATTTATATTCAAATTTCCAGAAACGTGGCTTGGTGAAACTGACGAGTTCCTTCAGTGCATTTTCACTTTGAGCTCAAAAAGTAGATGAAACATATGTGACAAGGATAAATTTAGAGGTTAAACATCAGAATCTGCATAGTGTATTTGCCATGTTTTCAACATAGTGTAAGTCTGAAGTGTCCCTGAATAATAAGATGTAAGTCGTGTTTATTGCTCTCATTTACTTACAGGCCATTAGCTTTCCTCACATCTTGACTTTGAAGACCTAGGCCAAAGGAAAATATGCTTGTGATGTCCAAAGAACTCAATTTTTAAAGTGCACTGAAGTGGTCCCATTTGATCTGTGAGCTCATGTGATACTCAATTTAAAACATTTTTAAAGTGATGGTCACCGAATCAGGTTGTTGTTTGCTTCTTTGTTAGTTTTAAAATTATATATTGAGAATTTATATGAAAGAAGTTTTTCTGGAAAAAATATTTAAAATTTGAAAGTTGTATGTTGTTTAATGGACTATACATTCATCTCAATGTAGTATTTTCCTGGCCAAAACAACTGAGACCATTGCTCAGCTATTCTAAAACTTAAAGAAATGAACAATGGAATGATATTTCAAAAGTTTTAAAGGTGTAAATAATCCTTGTCTTACATCAATCTAATGATTCAGAAGTTATTGTTTTTATTAAAGTTCTTTTACATTGCAGATAATATATTATTTCATACTGATAGGACTTAATTTGTGTCACCATTTTAAGCCTCTATGCCTCAGTATGGTGTCAATGAGTCTTACCATGATGTTAGCCTTCATTATTGCACTATCTAAGGGCCTTTTTCTTTAATAATGGAAGCTAATTTAATAATGTATGGTTTGTGTTTCATAAAAAGATAATTACAGAATACCCAGTAGTTGCTTCAGTTGAAAATCAATTAAAATAAGTTACTCCCAATATTACAATAGACACAAAATGAAACTTATTGGTAATTACTAATTGTAAGACAAAATCTTTAGAAACCCTGTGGACAAGAGGAGAACAGATTTGAATCATTTTTTATGTATGCTTAAGACATATCCTCAGGTTTTATGAGCTGTGTGGGCTGAGGTTACTAATATCTTAAGAAAATTAAGTGCTAAATGTGTCCTGAATGCACCAATAATTTGAAGTGTTCTAAACACTATGGTAAAATGCTCCTAGGGTTCTTCAGTTCAGTTCACTCACTCAGTCGTGTCTGACTCTTTGCGACCCCATGAATCACAGCATGCCAGGCCTCCCTGTCCATCACCAACTCCCGGAGTACACCCAAACCCATATCCATCGAATGGTGATGCCATTCAGCCATCTCATCCTCTTTGTCCCCTTTTCCTCCTGCCCCCAATCCGTCCCAGCATCAGAATTTTTTCAAATGAGTCAACTCTTCGCATGAGGTGGACAAAGTACTGGAGTTTCAGCTTTAGCATCATTCCTTCCAAAGAAATCCCAGGGCCTATCTCCTTCAGAATGGACTGGTTGGATCTCCTTGCAGCCCAAGGGACTCTCAAGAGTCTTCTCCAACACCACAGTTCAAAAGCATCAATTCTTTGGCGTTCAGCTTTCTTCACAGTCCAACTCTCACATCCATACATGACCACTGGAAAAACCACAGCCTTGACTAGATAGACTTTTGTTGGCAAAGTAATGTCTCTGCTTTTTGGTATGCTATCNTTGGCATAGTCAATAAAGCAGAAATCAATGTTTTCCTGGAACTCTCTTGCTTTTTCCATGATCCAGCAGATGTTGGCAATTTGATCTCTGGTTCCTCTGCCTTTTCTAAATCCAGCTTGAACATCTGGAAGTTCATGGTTCATGTATTGCTGAAGCCTGGCTTGGAGAATTTTGAGCCTTACTTTACTAATATTGCTGTGTGTTTTTTGAGGCCTTAAGTTAATAGGTATCACTGTTATTCCTTAGCCCCTGCATGGAACATGGGCTACCAGGCATGAAGCAAGGAGGATATTAAGATCTATCTATTAGAGATAGGTTGAGAGTCAGTGATTCAAGAAGGTGGGCTCTGTGTTGATAGAACAGGCTTCCCTGGTAGCTCAGCTGGTAAAGAATCCACTTGCAATGCAGGAGACCCCAGTTTGATTCCTAGGTCGGGAACATCCCCTCAAGTAGGGATAGGCTACCCCAGAATTCTTGGGCTCTTCTGGTAAAGAATCCATCTGCAATGCTGGAGACCTGGGTTTTATCCCTGGGTTGGGAAGATCCCCTGGAGGAGGGAACAGCTACCCACTCTAGTATTCTGGCCTGGAGAATTCCTTGGACTGTATAGTCCATGGGGTCGCAAAGAGTCGGACAGGACTGAGCAACTTTCCCTTTCTTTCACTATGTTCATAGGACAGGGAGATGAATGGCAATTAAGAACTGATATCCAGGAAATTCAATAATTCCACCTAAGATGAGGTGATTCTGAGCGACTCTGAAGCAGGAACTGGAGTTCCCTGTATATTTTATATCAAAGAGATAAGCATGATGAGAGGGTTTAATGTGGGCATGAACAGATCATCTACTTCTCAACGTCAGATATCATCATACAATCAAAATCAAAATAATAATCTTCGCACTTGGTTGAAAAGATTAGAATCCAAAACTCATTGGGGGGGGTGGTGTGTAGAGGAGGAAGGAAGTCGATTATATCAAGCTATAAGAAGGGTAAAGGGAAGAAAGAAAAAGAGGCATAGCAGATTCCAATAATCATTGGACATGCTCACTTGTAGAGGTGGCTAATGTTTATAAATTTTAAAACATTTTATAAGGAAATGCGTTGAGTTAAAATCCAAGGACTTTGTCATTTTGGTCACACTGCACATTGATTTTTCATAGCATAACTCTGGAGCAATATTGAAATAACTGAAGCTGGAGAAATTTTAGCTTATTCTTGAGTTGCTGAATTCAGAGTTCTCTTAATATTGTGTTGTGACGAAGAGACATGAAGTATTTGGTTAAAAATAATCAAGACAAAATAACCCCAATGGTTTAATCAGTGAATTTTTTTTTTTTTTTACTTCTCTTGTTTTAATTTTCAAAAAGGAGATTTAAACTTATTTTATTTCACTTCTGTTAAAGTCAGAGTTACTGTATTCTTAAAGCTTTTGAATTCAAATTATGCTCTGTGGTGATTTCCTAAGGATGGTTAATTTTTGTTTTCATCATTGTGTAAAATTCTGCCAGCCTCTAATCATAGGTATGCTGTTGCTTATCTCTGCCTCTCCTAGTCATGTAGATAAGCTAGACAATTGCACTTCAATGTCTTACATATAACAGACACTCAAGGACTTCCTATTAAATTTCAGTGATGTATCTGGTATAGTGACATGTGTTCAGGAAGGGTAGTTATCATGGTTGAGAAAGTGTGTGACACTGGGATGTTATTAATCTATGTATGTTGGGTATTGTTGTGGTTGCCAGGAAACTCCAAATGGAATTGACAATTATGTTGTTTTCCTCAGATTTGGGACTTAGCTGTATATTTGTGGAAGCATAGTAGGTTCCTCTGAAACAGTGGTTCTCCAAATGAGCTTTCTTTTTCTGGCTTACTTTACTCTGTATAACAGGCTCTAGGTTCACCCACTTCACTGACTCAAATTTGTTTCTGTTTATGACTGAGTGATATTCCATTGTATATTTGTACCACAATTTTTTAATCCATTCATCTGTTGATGGACATCTAGGTTGCTTATGTGTCCCCTCTATTGTAAATAGTACTGCAATGAACATTGGGGTAAATGTGTCTTTTTGAATTATGCTTTTCTCCGAGTATATGCTCAGTAGTGGGATTGCTGGGTCATATGGTAGTTTCATTCCTAATTTTTGAGGAATCACCATACTGTTCTCCATAGGGCTGTATCAATTTACATTCTCACCAACAGTGCAATAGGGGAAGAGGGTTCCCTCTTCTCCACATCCTCCCTAGCATTTATTGTTTGTATATTTGTTGATTCTGGCCATTCTGCCCAATGTGAAGAGATACATCCTTGTAGTTTTGTTTTGCATCTCTCTAATAATAAGTGATGTTGAACATCATTTCATGTGTTTATTGGCCATCTGTATGCCTGCTTTGGAAAAATGTTGGTTTAAGTCTTCTGCCCATTTTTTGATTGGGTTATTTTATTTATTTATTTATTTTATATTGAGCTGCATGAGCTGCTTGTATATTTTGGAGATTAATCCTTTGTCAGTTGCTGCATTTGAAATTATTTTCTCGCATTCTTAGGGTTGTTTTTTCATCTTCTTTATAGTTTCCTTTGCTGTGCAAACACTTTTAAGTTTAATTAGGGTTGAGTATACTACAAAACTACAATAATCAAGACAGTATGGTACTGACATAAATACAGAAACACAGATAAATGGAACAAGATAGAAAGCCCAAAGTTAAACCCACACATCCTTCAGCACCTTACCTTTGACAAAGGAGATGAAAATATACAATGCAGAAAAACAGTCTTTCAATAAGTGTTGTTGGGAAAACTGGACAGCTACATGCAAAAGAATGAAATTAGAACATTTCTAACACCATACATAAAAAATAAACTCAAAATGGATTAAAGACCTAAATGTAAGGCTAGAGACCATAAAACTCTTAGAGGAAAGCATAGGCAGACCACTTTGTGATGTAAATCACAACAAGATCCTCTTTGACCCACCTCCTAATGTAAATAAAAACAAAGATGCACTTAGTGTACTTGTAATTATACTGAAATGAAACTAACAGATTATATTCTCTACCTACATATGCCTTTCTAAAAACTAATTTTAAAATGATATATACTTTACATATATTATATGTATTTATTACATATATTTATTTACATAATAAAGTATATATCATTTTAAAATTAGTTTTTAGAAAGGCATATGTAGGTAGAGAATATAATCTGTTAGTGACAGAGTAGCCAGATGCAAATGCCTACGCGTAGAATTGCTAAAATGGCTAAAATGCAGACAAGTACTTATGCGAGATACAGGTGTTGGAGATACAAACACTATCAGCAACTCTGCTGTCAGTCACTCCATTCTCCAACATGGTAAGTGACTCTTGATACTGTTCTGAAAAAGAAACTACAAATTGTGTCTGGATTTTTAAAAATTAATTGTATTTGGGAAGATTCATATTCCTATTCAACTGTGACAAAAATAAAATTTTTAAATATTGATATGTAAAAAGGGGTTATGGGCTCAGATAAGTACTTTTTTTTTTTTACATATATATCTCCAGCAACGTGTTTGAAAAGTGCATAAGCTGAGATTTCAGATAATTCTCCTGTACAATATTGTTCTTAAAAACAGAACATCTAGTAAGTAGTGCCAAACAATCAATAAGAGGTTCCCAAATTAGAAACAAACCAACATAAAACAGTCTAGAGAACACCAGCCACTCTAATTGCATACTAGTTTTAAAATCTGAGACTAGTTTTAAAATCTGAGTTAAACTGCAAATTATAGTTTTCTAAGAAAGGTCTAAAATCAACAAGAGGGAATGCAATAGTGAGACATTGTTGTTTAGCTGCTCAGTCATTCTAACTCCTTGCGACCCCATGAACTGTAGCCCTTTAGGCTCCTGTCTGTGGAATTTTCCCGGCAAGAATATTGGAGTGGGTTGCCATTTCCTTCCCCAATAATAATACATTCTAGTATTTAAAATGCCTGATCTTATGGTTCTGCGGTTCATACATAGAAATGTATTTGTTGGAGTTGTGGACCTAAACTGAGTCTGAGTGAGAGTGTGCTTGGTCTTTTCAAGGCCCTTTTCTTCAAATATTAAATGACACTACATGCCATAGTATTTGTTGAACATGTTTTGCAGATCCATAAGTCAAATATGTGTGCTTAGTTGCTCAGATGTGTCCAACTCTTTGAGACCTCATGGACTATCGCCTGCCAGGCTTCTCTTTCCATGGGGATTCTCCAGGTAAGAATTCTGGAAGAGATTGCCGTGCCCTCCTCCTGGTGATCTTCCCAACCCAGGGATGGAATCCAGATCCCCCACATTGCAGGTGGATTCTTTACCAGCTGAGCCACCAGGGAGGCCCATAAATGCTAGAAATTTTGTTATGGAAATTTCCTTAAATACTGATGTAACAATTTGTTAATGGCTTCTGAAAAGGCAATGGAATCTTCTTAATTTGTTTGTTGTCCTGAGGTAGTAAGTTTTAGTAGGCTTAGACCAAGTTAATGATTCATTGAGATTTGAATTTTGGCCTCAAAAAATGAAATTGTTTTCTTAGGACTTTGGATTCCTCTGAGTGTGTCATGGCTGGGAAGCAGAGAACAACTAAAAGGTCATTTGTATTTTCTATTTAATCTTAGTAATACCGTGGAATTAAAGAATCATAGTTACTTAGAGAGCCATTTAATTGGTTTAGTCATTAAAATAAGGGTGTTTATTGAATACAAAACATGTGCCAGACACTATATTATTAAAGATGTGGTAGGAAAATCACATGGTCTAACTCATATTCTAACTGGCTGTGTAGGAAAATTACTCTTGCCTTCCTGTACTGGTTAAAAATTAGCTAAACTTCCAATCTGTTTTAAATAGTCTTATAGTCAGTATTCAAAATTAGGCTTCAAAATCTCATGGACAAATTCCTACTTTCTGAGATAAAATTTTATTACTGCCTTTTCCTCCCTAAAGTTGTATCAGGGGTATTTGGAACGGTGTTAAATGTGAGACTATGGCAAACAGTGAGTTTCTCCATTTCAGTATCCTGTTGCCAGATTTAGTTCCTGCACCTTCCATGTGAGTGTACCAATTATTTGTGATTGATATTTGCAGCTAGTACAGTTTGTGTCCCATCCTGACAGATCTTGATCTCCTCTGACCGACTGCACTGGCCCCATTCGGGTCCAAGGAAGTTGGACCCTGGTTTCTGCTCTGATTCACTTCCACCCACTTTTCTGGATTCTTATGTTTCGTCCTGTTGGATGCATAGCAGGCTTGCTGGTTCTCAACTCATTATCTTGACCATATGAGACAGTGCTTTGCATGTGTGTGCTCAGTCATGTCCAGCCCTTTGCGACTCCTTGGACTGAAGCCCTCCAGTCTCCTTCTGTCCATGGAATTTTCCAGGCAAGAATACTGGAGTGGATTGCCATTTCCTACTTCAGGGGATCTTCCCCACCCAGGGATAGAACTCACGTCTTCTGCATTGGCAAGCAGATTCTACCACTGGGCCACTTGGGAAGCTTTCAGATAGTTCTTGCAATCTGGCAAAACCAATCCAAGGGCCTGTGATTACTTCTACATCTAACAGTATGAGATTAAGCTGTGTTCCAAGTCCATGTGGGATATCTCATGAGTTGGCTTCTTCCAAAGTTACAGAGACTAGACTGAGTAATGGTAGAGCTTTGAACTAGTACAAGCTCCACTCTGCTCTTAAGGTTCCTGCCACTTAACTGATGCTCCTCACTATCTTTTGGACAATCTGGAAAGTCAGGACACACATCTTCTGGGATGGCTCTTCAACTTTTACTTTTTTCCAGTATTCTCTGGGGCCAGAAGGGGGGAGTGGGGTTTGGCTCCATAGCCTTTTCCTGTTGACTCTGCCAAGTCTGATCCTCATTACCCTCAAGAGGAGCCAAATTAATTTTGACATATTTCTCAAGATAAAATAATGCAAAGTTTAGATGTACTGAAAAATCAGATTTTGACTACCAAAAGCTTACTTTTATCTCCGTTTCTTTTCCCTTTCTGTATTTCATCTTAAACAAATACCAGTCGTCCTATTCGACCTCGCCCCATTCAATTAGGTGTTCTGGGTGAACTACAAAATAAAAATCCTCTTCACATGATAAAAAAAACACTGATAATTTTCAAACTATATCCCCAGTAGATTAAGTATTTAGAATACAGTGGTGTAGAGGGTAGAAATGATCCCTATATTCATGGAGTCCACATTCTATTTGTGGAGAATGGACTCAGATAAATAACTACAAATAAATAGAAATGAGTGTACCAAAAAAAGTAAATAGGTTATTAAAGCAAGGAATATTGGAAATTTGAAGATATTGGGTGGTTCTAATTTTTTGTTTGTATTTAAAGAAACTGAGACTTAGAACTTTAAAAATATTAATCAGTTACTGGCAGAGTCAGGAGTTAAGACAGAACTCAAGAATCCTTTCTGGTGAACTCATTTCACAGGTGACACTTAAAAATAATAATTATAGTGATTCTGAAGTGAGTGCAAGTTGGACTGGTTTGTATATAATCTTATGCAATTAAATACATTCTGCTCCAATTAAACTAGGCTGCTCACCACCTCCATCATAGCTTACATATTTCATACCTTTATGTTGTTTTTTGTTTTGTTTTGCATTCCTAGATTGTCATCTCCTCTCATTTCTAGGCATTATAATTATTGTCCAGCTCAGAAACATCCTTATCCATGAATCTAATTCTGAATACTACATCTAGAAATAAGCTCTCAACTCCTGAAATTACCTCATATAGCATTTTTCACATACTGCCTGAATTACTGTTTCTTTTCGCACTGAGTTGAAATCATTTTGTGATCCAAATACTATATACTGTAAATGTATATGGTGCTTTGCTCACAGTTATCAGTAAATATTTGGTGAAGAGATGCATGAAGTATGTAATAAAAATCCATGATTCTAGATCTAACAGAAATTCCCTAGTACATAAATGGTTCAAGGGCCTCATAATCTAATCTAGCTAATAAAATATTTAGTTTCTGCTTCTGTTTACAATAACACTGAATGCACGGAAGAATAAAGCACAGTTAAGCATAAACACAAATTATGTTTTGTATATAAAGAGGATCTTCTCTGGTGGCTCAATGATTAAAAGAAACAATAACAATAAAAACAGCCTGCAATTCACGAGATGCAGCAGGAGCTGCAGGTTCATTTCCTTGGTCAGGCAGAACCCCTAGAGAAGGAAATGGCAACCCAATCCAGTATTCTTGCCTGGAAAATCCCATGGACAGAGGAGCCTGGTGGGCTACAATCCGTGGGGTGGCAAAGACTTCAGTCGTGTGAAAGCCAAGATGGCCAAGATGGGACAGGACTGAGCACATTGTACACTATCCTGCGCACTACATAGTTTTCTAAGACTAGTTGTCTGTCCTCCAGCAGTGGTTAGTGAAGGGAACCAAAGACAGAAAGGCTTGAGTTTAAATCATTTCTGAAGTTTCTGAGTGGAACAGGTTGTGGTGCCTTAGAGAAGTACCTTAGGAGAAGGTTTAGAGATTGCAGAAGTGATAACTCTGTAAAGTTAAATTCATCGCCCTGAATGGAGTATTAGCTGTAGGACCTAGGTGATGGGGAGGTAGACCTTTTGAAGCTGATGATTAGGAATTTTAATTATACTCAAAGGATAATTGGGAGCCATTGTTGGCTTCTGGGAAGGAGACTGTGAAATAACATTTAGGAAATATTCCTACTCCTGTCCTTTGCTCACACTGTTTTCCCAACTGGAAGTTTCTTTTCCTTTCTTCCCACCTCTCTTTAGCCCATTTTCCTTCAAATGCTAGTTCCGGTGTCCATCTTGGAAGCTTTTCTTTTCCTATGATTTTGGTCAATGTGCGTTCTGCTTCTCTATCATTTTCTTTCTTTCACCTGCATCCCATTGCATTGACTACAAAATTAGCACCCTTCCTAATTCTTTATTCTTAACTGATAATTGACTCTTAAAATTTTTTTTGTTTGTTTTATTATATGGTTGTAGTCAGTAACCCAGAGTTTCTTTTGTATAGTGACGGAAAATAAGATCTCTGTAGGAAGGTATTTTATATTATATTCTAGAATAGACCTAAGTACCTTGATGCTTAACACATACCTTTAAGGTACACTGGGAAAACATATGACCCAGGTATCAACTCAGAAATAAATAAATGTTAAAGTTTAGAAGAGACCTTGCATCCTCTCCAGAGCTTATGTTGAGATCAAATACGGAATCAGTACAAATGGTTTCTATCACACTTTTGACCATTGGTGGTGTTTTCTAGATTAATGTATGCTAGATTCACCAAAGCTGTTCTGAATGATATTGATCTGTCTCAAAAATAAAATGAAATGAAGCAGCAACAGCAAATATTTCCTCTAGGTGAAATGTTTTCACTGTTGAAAGTTTTTGAAGAGCTATTGGCTCCTGGGTGATAACGGACAAATTGGATTTCTTCTTGCAGAAGGACCTCAGTCATGTGAAAGCCAAGATGGCCTAGCACAATGCATATCTTTATAACTGAAAACAAAATTAATTTCATTGCTCTTGGATGCATATATTTTCCATGCTGTGGATTTAATATATCAGAAATTAGTAGAAGATTTATTTTTCTGGTAGCAATAATTAGTAAAATTCCATGTATAAATAAATTCAGTGTACTGATGATTATGTCAAAAATTGACATCTTTAACAAATCTGGCATCATTATAATTTCCTTAATAGTTAGTTTCTAGAGATGAGAAAGTCTTATTTAAAACTGACATTTTGTTAAGCCCATTTTCTTATATTAACCTTGTAGGCATCGTTGCATCACTTACTTAAGTAGTCCCTGTCTTTTCTAGTATAACATAAGTAAGCTGTAAACCTTGTTTGGCAGTTACCACTTCTCTGTGCATGACAGACATGCATTTTTACTCAATTACTTTTTAAAAAGCTATGATATGTTCACATATGTGGCATATAAAGTAACTGATAATTATCTCTGAGTCCCAATTACCATGTGACTGCTGTATAATATAGCAAGTGATCTTTGAAAATACAGAATACCATATAAATGTGAACTTTGACTTTTTTCAACCACATTTCTCTGAAGTACAGGTCAGACATCTGCCGTGGGTGTCAAAAACCCTTGGTAACCTACCAATTTAACTTGTACATTATTTTAGAAACGTGTTTGATAGCTGAGATTTACAAGTGCACAGAAAGCTACAGAACCCTGAAGGCAAAGGTGAGCTACTTGAATTTAATATGACCTAAATTGATAATATAATACTTGATACTTAAAAGCTAACTTTTTTTTTTTTTTTTGCAAGACACTCTCAACTCTTTAGTTGGATTAGCTCTAATCCTTAGAACACATCTGTGAAGATGGTCTCTATGAACAGGGTTAAATGCAATGGAAAGAAGGCTGATAGAAATAAGGAGTCACTGTCCCATTAACAGCTACTGTATAGAGAGAAAAGCTCTTTCTGATTTCAGAAAGAGCTGATGACACAACTTTCTTTTCCACAGTTGGGGTGAGGCAAGTCAGTTGAATCAAATATCTTTACTGTTTCACCCAGGACAAATTTGTGGTCCTGGAGAGTCTGTTACATAATTTCCTCAAGAGGACACTGTACGAGTGGTTAAGAATTAGAATCATGAGAAGGTGGTGTAGGGATCTTTGTAACATAATTTCATGGAAAAATGATAGTGAGTAATTTTGACATCTTGAAGCAGAATAAGATGAAATACTAAGGATCTTGCTATCTTGGAGGTAGTATTTCTGGTAACCAGTGGACGATCTGTAAAGTCAGTCTTCTTAAGGACTGGAAATAGGTTTTAACTATAAATTTCAAGGTGGAACTGAAATAAAATTTACCTATCATCTACAGGCAACGAGTGGTTTTTTTTCCAAATTCCTACCTAGGGAGTAGCAAAAGTCTATAACTCATCAGAGGTCAAAGCAAAGGAGAATGATGGCTCACATAGAAAAATAAAGAGTAAATAACCCACCCACATGTATTCAAATCCAACTTACAGTTTGTCTTTGGGCCAGAAAAGCAAACATCTCCAGGCCCACTTTCATTAAGGTTGCAGGATTTTAGATTGAGCTCTCTGATAAAGGTCAAAGGGTTTTCCAGATTTATTAAGACTAATTAGAAAATAGCATTTAGTCTGAGTTTAAACTGTATGAGTACTTCAAACACTACATTAAAAGGTGCTGAAATACTGATATGATATTTATAAGTTAAATGATCTGTTTATTGAAGAGAATTTCTCTAGGCATCACTTTAGCAACCTGCTTTTATTTGTATTTTATTGGAACTTTTATTCATATTAGCCTTTATTCTCCTGAATTTAATAACATGAATTAAATATTTTTTTCTCTAATACTTGCTATAGGACAGAATCACAGATAAATAATGTGTGGAGTTGAAAACATGGAAAATAATGAACAAAAGGAAAATAGGAAATTGTGGTTAGGAAAATGAAAAAAATAAGTAAATTTACCAAGAAAAAAGTTTTTCTTGGGTTTTGCTTGGGGTCTCCAGAGCAACTATTTTCAGGGGATGTTGTATATATTACACTGGAGAGCAAGATAAAAGTGATTTGAAAATTCTTAATATGGGGACCTTAATTCATGCATGCTGCAGAATGAAATTTATAAAATATAAAAGGACACACTCTAAGGACCACTCACTGACAGCAAAATGAAGATATAGGAAAAGAGTAGGAAAAAAACAATCCTAGAAAAGCATGAGGAGAATCCGGAGGAAACTGAATCCTAAAATATCAACAGGGAGTTGACTGACCCTGTTAGTGATTTTGTGAGACACATGTTGGTTATTGCTGGTTAAAAATCTTATAAAACTGAAGGGGTTTTTCCTCTTGCTTTAAGTTAAGTAAGCCCAATTATCAATTATACCTATTTTTTCTACATGTTTAAGTCAGATTCATTGTTAGGGTAGGTAGGATAGGACAAAACTTGGCCAGATGAATCACCAATTAAATTATACATAACGTAGAGGTGCTAAGCGAACTGAAAATGATCTGAACACTTGAGGGGCAAGTGGTGTGCTGAAAGCTTGTGAATGATAATGACAAAGTCCTACTTGGTGTTTCAGTGTGTTTGGTGCATTGGAACACATTGAGGAGTACCATTGAAAACTTCAACTAAATCGAGATATAAATCGATTCAACGAGACATACTTTGTTACTAGATTGTCTTGTGCTACAAAATGAAGCAACATTGCACAAGGTTTTGTTTGTCAGAGTGTATGGTTGGGTAAATAAGATGTGCTTTTGTGCTTAGTTTCTAATATCAGAGTGAAAGCCTGCCATTGTTACATAGGCATCATTGAAAACATTACTTGCCTGATGGATTTCTGCCTTGATTGTAAGTTGAAAAGTAAGATTATTAAATGGAGACTCTCAGCATATGTATGCAATGCTCCTGATTGGAAGGTTGCTCTCATGTGCAATTTTCTGTTGCTTTTTATTGACTGTGACAGAACACACTTGCTGTGTTTGCACAACCAATTGCTGTAAAGAATATGGGCAAAAATGAATTCCAAAGGTGGAAAATAAAACATATTCTTTTGCCAGCCTGCCACTAAAGTGCAGACAGATAACTAAGCTGTTGAAAACTTGTAGGTTTATCCAATTCTACTATATTTTATTTGTCCTCCCTTTTCTAAGTAATGATATTGAGACTTTTTAGCTTTGTTATTTGACACTTTCCCATAGAGTTGGACACGACTGAAGCGACTTAGCAGCAGCAGCAGAGACATTTGCAGAAGGCAGTGGCAACCCACTCCATTACTCTTGCCTGGAAAATCCCATGGGTGGAGGAGCCTGGTAGTCTACAATCCATAGGGTCACGAAGAGTCAGACATGACTGAGCGACTTCACTTTCACTTTTCACTTTCATGCATTGGAGAAGAAAATGGCAACCCACTCCAGTGTTCTTGCCTGGAGAATCCCAGGGACAGAGGAGCCTGGTGGGCAGCCAGCTATGGGGTTGCACAGAGTTCGACACTACTGAAGTGACTTAGAGCAGCAGCAGCAGCAGAGACATTTAACTATATATGTGGAGCCTTATATGGGCTCTCCAGCAGGCTCACTGGAAAAGAATCTGCCTGCNTGGAGGAGCCTGGTAGTCTACAATCCATAGGGTCACGAAGAGTCAGACATGACTAAGCGACTTCACTTTCACTTTTCACTTTCATGCATTGGAGAAGAAAATGGCAACCCACTCCAGTGTTCTTGCCTGGAGAATCCCAGGGACAGAGGAGCCTGGTGGGCAGCCAGCTATGGGGTTGCACAGAGTTCGACACTACTGAAGTGACTTAGAGCAGCAGCAGCAGCAGAGACATTTAACTATATATGTGGAGCCTTATATGGGCTCTCCAGCAGGCTCACTGGAAAAGAATCTGCCTGCCAGTTCAGGAAACAGAAGAGATGTGGGTTCAACTCCTGGTCAGGGAGATCCCCTGGAAGAGGAAATGGCAACCCACTCTAGGATTCCTGCCTGGAGAATCCCATGGACAGAAGAGCCTGATGGGCTATAGTGCATAGGGCTGAGCCTATGGAGCCTTATAGTCAAAGACTTCCATTTTTTAATAAATTAGTCAATTTTTAAAATATTACATATTTATGGCCAAATAAAGTTGTCAATAAATAATGTATTTCAAAATAAATTAATTTTTCAGAAGAAAAATAAGGAAGACTATTTACCTTCAGTATATAAAGTGCTTTGAAAATGTACTTCTATAGTTTTCAAAATTCTATCAACATGAGCGGTATTAATACAGTCAGACCCCAAGTTTCAAAGGAGTTGTGTCCTAACATTCACTTGTTAGTCAACAGTTTGGAAGTAAAAAAATACATATATATTTTTATGTAGAAAATGGTGATTAGGTTCTCAGACTGCCTTACAAAGTCTTTCTTAAAAACAGTGCCACTCATGGGATACATTCAAATCTGGGTTTTATTACCACCCATTTATTGCTTTGAGTTACTGATAAAGTGTTAGTGGCAAAACTCGCCCTTATATTGGAATCTTCTGATCATAGTGTTTTCCAGTGCTGTTTACACTGGTGTGCTATCTCTGCACATTTGCTTTTTTTTTTTTGATCAGGTATCAATGAGTAGTCCATATACTTTCTGGTTTGGATATAGGAAGCATATCTGTGAGTCAGTTTCATCTTTCTCACTCTTGCAGTAAAATCTTGGGTAATTTAATGTCTGACTTGCACTCAGTTTCTCTCTCTACCTGTAAAATGCAGAGAATAATACCTTTATTATAGGATGTCTGAAAACATTAGAGAGAAAATTTGTGAAATGCCTGTCATTGTTGTTTCTCATTCACAAAGTTGTGTCCGACTACTTGTGACCCCGAGCCAGATTTCCCTGTTCTTCACTATCTCCAGGAGTTTACTCAAACTCATGTCCATTGATTCGGTAATGCCATCCAACTATCTTATCCTATGTTGTCCCCTGCTTCTTTTGCCTTCTGTCTTTCCTAGCATCAGAGGGTTTTCCAATGAGTCAGTTTTTTGCATCAGGTGGCCAAAGTATTGGAGCTTCAGCTTCATCATCAATACTTCCAATGAATATTCAGGGTTGATTTCCTTTAGGATGGATTGATTTGATCTCCTTGCTGTCCAAAGGACTATCAAGAGTCTTTTCCAGCACTGCAGTTCAAAAGCATCAGTTCTTTGTTGCTCAACCTTTCTTATAGTCCAGCTCTCACATTTGTATATGACTACTGAATAAACGCAGCTTTGACTTGATGGACCTTTGTTGGCAAAGTGATGCCTCTGGTTTTTTAATATGCTGTTTATGACTTGTCATAGTGCCCAGCATATATTGAGATACTAAATATATGGCAGCCATTTATTTGTGAGTTGTGCCTACGTAGAAATTTAGTTCCAACTAACTTGATAAAAAACTGGAAATCTATTAGATTATATATTTCAAGAAAATAGTGAACAATAAAACTGTGTGATGATATAGAGGCAACTGGCCCTCAGGAATAACAACCAAAGACTGAATGCTGACAACATTCTCTCCTGACATTTTGTTTCTGTTTATCTGGATATCTTGCCTTCAGTGCATCCCTGAACACTTTTAACTTCTCTGATGACACAGTGGAGGAATGACTGTGTTAGCTCCCAAGACTGAACTAATCATCTGTGGCCCAAGAATGGAGTCATTTTGAGCTAAAGTGAACATTCATATGAGAACTATTTATGAGGAGAGAGTAGACTGAAGTTTCTAGAAGGTGGAAGACAAATTCTGGAAAAACAACCCTGTTTGCTACTCTTCTGAGTCCATCCTTTACCTTTATCCTTTTCCATCCTTTACCTTGTTTTTCTTTTCCTTTATCTAAGAATATGGCCCACTGACAACTGAAAGAACACAAATTAGACTTGTTTACTTGTTTCTTATGAGATAGAGCCCCAGAGACATGTTGCCCCACGTGAACAGAAAATTCTCAATTTCTGAAGATATTTCCGGGATTATGTTATGATCATTATTCACCTACAAGCAGTTCGACATTATTATAGAGTAAATACCTAACAGAAACATGCTCTATAGAAGTGTTTTTCCAGATAAGAATAGGATTGTTGTAAAGAAAAAGATGTGAAGATATAACTGCCAAAATCTGATAGTCTACCATAGCCATAGAGGAAAGGCCCAAGTGCTTCATCCTTGTCTATACTTGTCAATGCCACTCTTCTCATATATCTTTAAAAATACCATCCAAAGTAGTATTAACACATTGGTTTTGATCATAGTGAACTTACATGTTTCTCTCCGGTTTTTATGCTGTCTTCTATTGGCTAACATGCAGATACATATTTTAATTTTATAGCTGTCTATAGACAATTCTGATGAGAGTCAACACGATGCTGTATGAGAAACATAGGTTTGGGAGTAGACCAGTGATTCTTTTCTTTCTTTCTTTCTTTTTATTTTTTTTTGTGTGTATAATTCTTGGAGCTCTGAATTCCTGTGAAATTCTATGTGACATCAAGGAAGTTACAATATTTTACCTTTTTAACCAAATTTGCTACACATGCAAGTGTTAGTCACTTAGTCCAACTCTTTGAGACCTCATAGACTGTAGCTTGCCAGGCTCCTCTATCCATGGAATTCTCCAGGCAAGAATACTGGAGTGGATTGACATTCCCTACTTCAGGAGATCTTCCCAACCCAGGTATTGAATCCGAGTCTCCTGCAATGCAGGCAGATTCTTTACCATCTGAGCCACTGGAGAAGCCCTCAATTTCTACATCTGTTAAAAAAGAATATGGAGTTATAAATAGTGCTTACCTCATAAGATCTTTTGTGAGAAATATAAATAATGCATGCAAAATATCTTGTACACAGTGTTTTAATATAATTTAGTGATAATAAAGGTTATTATATATGAATTAGTGATGATTTTTGACTCCTGTTTTCTGATTTATGGAATTTTTAAATAAGATTGAGAGCAATATTCAAGTATCTATGCTATTTGTTAGATAGGGAGAGGGAAAACTATTTAAAATCTAATGTTCATGTCTATTCTGTATAGACTAGAATCTCTGTGATTAGAGGGTAAATTACTCACCTTTTAGTGTTATATTTATATATTTTCAGATTACGGGGGCCATTTTGTAAATGTGTGTTGCAGTGCAATGAATGGTAACTAGTGGACTAAAAGCATTAAAATAAGGCTTAAGAAGTGAGAAAAAATTCCTTCATGCTTTACTCTAGGTAGTTTACAGACTGTCTGCTTTTTCACATTTTATTGTGTCAGCCCATAAATTATTAGGAGGATCATAGCTTCATTGCAGGCGATTGTTGATTTGTGGAGATTTGTATTTTTCTGTAGTGATTAGCCAGCCAATAAATGCTACTTGGTGATAACGGTGGTGTTTTTTTTTTTTTTTNACTCTAGGTAGTTTACAGACTGTCTGCTTTTTCACATTTTATTGTGTCAGCCCATAAATTATTAGGAGGATCATAGCTTCATTGCAGGCGATTGTTGATTTGTGGAGATTTGTATTTTTCTGTAGTGATTAGCCAGCCAATAAATGCTACTTGGTGATAACAGTGGTGTTTTTTTTTTTTTTCCTTAAGAATGGAAATTCAGGCAACAAAGGAATTATGTTGTAATACTGAATTATCAAATTGAAGATTTTTTTCCCCCATATACAAGTGAAAATAAAATCAGGGCTCAGGTGTTCTTTTAAATACTGATTTTTCCAATGATAAGAAATAAGAGACCTTTCAGACCATTCCATTAAACAGATTCTGGTAACCTAATGGATTCATGCACTTTCTAATGGGAGAACAACAAAATATTCCCTTTTGATGTTTAAGACATCACCCACTGACAGAAAAATGCCTTAAAAGGATAGTTGCTTCTCAGATTCAATTGACCACCATATTAATTCAGTTCTTAATCTATACTTTGTTCTTTTTCATACCCTGTGGTCCATACAAAAGAAATATATCCTCAAAAAGTAGTAGTTTGCTTTATAATTTTTTCTGTATTATGAAAAGATACCTAAAATTCTTAACACCAAAAACTACAACCCTATATCCCTTAGTCATGGCCAAATTATTTCTTAGATTACTATTTGGTCATACTCATAAACTATGGTTAAATCCTTACAATAGCCAGTCTTAGGGAGATCTATTCATTGTGCCTAACTGTCCCAATTTTACAAACTGTCTATTGTGTAAAAAATGAGGCAAATGTCCATTCTAAATAAAATTTTTAGATGAACTTATCATACAACAAGACTGACAAATATACACTTTGACTGGTAATGTAGAATTACNAGCCAGTCTTAGGGACATCTATTCATTGTGCCTAACTGTCCCAATTTTACAAACTGTCTATTGTGTAAAAAATGAGGCAAATGTCCATTCTAAATAACATTTTTAGATGAACTTATCATACAACAAGACTGACAAATATACACTTTGACTGGTAATGTAGAATTACCTTATTTGTTCTAATAATAGTCAAAATATTTCTTATAGCTAATTGAAGGAGGTTATTCTAAAATTAATCTAAATTTTCTTTTATTTAAATTACTATCATTACATTAATTGTGAAGCACATATGACCTCATGTCTGTAAGATAATTTTAAGATAACTTTATTTTAGCTGTTGTATGTACCCCTTCTGGGCTTCCTAGGTGGCGCTACTTGCATTCATAGTTGTAATCAAATTGATAATAATATGGATAGTAAGACACATTTCCCATCCAAAAACAGGACATGGCCTTATAAGTATGGGATACCTCATTTAAAACACATCTTACAAACTGAAAGTGAAAGTGAAAGTCGCTCAGTCGTGTCCGGCTCTTTGCGACCCGTGGACTGTAGCCCACCACACTCCTCCGTCCATGGGATTCTCGAGGCAAGAATACTGGAGTGGGTTGCCATTTCCATCTTACAAAGCCTTACCTCAAAAATAAACTTATGTATGACTGATTTAAAACTTAATGGCTATTAGTCCATTATATAGCTGTGCATACATAGATATTTTCAGCAACTTGATTGTTGATTTTTGTAATATGTCATATTTTTATTTTCTTGAATACAAATAAACATTTTTCTATACTTAAAGAAAGGATATATTTAAAATGTAGGTACTGATTCATCTTAATTGTGTTCTGTGTTCTACCTACTTTATCTGTTTTTCCATTTCAGAACCCAGATTTCATGATGATTTACCAAGCATGAACATAAGATAAAAGAATCCAAACTAAATATCATGAATACAGTTAAAAACATACATCTATATGTTTTAGGACCTATCTAAAATCAACCTGACATTAAATATGTCTGTCTGTTCTGGTGAAGCCCTTTTCTTCTTGGCTTGCTTTGACCTAAATTTCCAGCCTGATATTCTTATTCAAATGTGTCATGAGGGCAGCCAGATGGCCTGATTTTTCCAGGCTAGAAGTAAAAACTGTTCTGCGTTCTCATGGATTATTTGAAATAACTTGCCCTTGCAGTGAATATAAGTGTCTCAGTCAGCTAAGCAATAGAATGGGAGGTTTAAAGTCAGAGGTCTGAGTCCTCCTCTCCAAAACGGAGTCATCATAACCTCTGTGACCTTGACTTGTTTTTTCTGTCTTGAAAAATGGGAATTATAATATGATCAAGAACATTGTATGCCCTAAGGCTTGTGGGAAAGATTAATGTAGAAAGGTATAAGAGTAGCAGCAAGCTATTTTTTGAGCACTGGCTAATAGAGACATTGTAAAATGCCTCACAAATAATGAGCTTTCCTGTCTCCCCCGGTGGGGAGAAAATTGCTCACTATTGGAAAGTTAGAGGATGATATGAAAGGAAAAAGGAAGAAGGATTTTGCTGGTCACAGAGGTACCATTTAGGGCACTGGAGCATCATTTATTAAGTGGACCTTTGTGGCTAAAAAGAGCTAATTCACCTACCAAACTGAGGAAANCCCGGTGGGGAGAAAATTGCTCACTATTGGAAAGTTAGAGGATGATATGAAAGGAAAAAGGAAGAAGGATTTTGCTGGTCACAGAGGTACCATTTAGGGCACTGGAGCATCATTTATTAAGTGGACCTTTGTGGCTAAAAAGAGCTAATTCACCTACCAAACTGAGGAAATTTACATTCTTCCCATCCAAAGGATGAGACTCTGCATAGCTAGTTATTCATCTTTTGGGAAATAACTTGGTAAGATATGAGCGATGGAGTAAATCAGCAAAATGAAATGTATTCCCAAATGCCAAAAGCCACATGCTCCTGGGAAACATACTAAAATATTATTGTTAATTGTATGTCTGTAAAAATTCTTGTAAATGCACTCATGTTAATCACTACTGCAAAAGTGCTCTATTTCCTTATAACATTCCATTTCTTGGAAAAATACAAGATAATTTTAAAAGCAATCAAAAGAGCNATAGAGGATGAGATGGTTGGAAGCCATCACCGACTCAATGGACATGAGTTTGAGTAAACTCCAGGAGTTGGTGATGGACAGGGAGGCCTGGCGTGCTGCGGTCCATGAGGTAACAAACAGTCAAACAAGACTGAGCGACTGAATTGAATAGAAATCTTAAAATCTAGACCTTCTCAAAGGTGCCAGAAAATCCTGTTAATGTTTATCTAAAGTTTTTCTAAAGTATACAGTGAGACAAACGTTTCCCCCCAAAGATGTCCATGTTCTAATCTGAGTCTATGAATATGTTACCTTATATGGCAAAAGGAACTTTGTAGATATAATTATTTATTTTTAATTGAAGTATAGTAGATAGAGATTGAGATGGTTAGATAGCAACACTGACTCAATGGACATGAATTTGAGCCAACTGCAGGAGATAGTAAAGGAGGGGGAAGCCTGGTATGCTGCTGTTCATGGAGTCACAAAGAGTTGTACTCAATTTAGTGACCGAACAACAACAAAACATATACAGTGTATGTTAAATACTGCTATACTGTAAAGTGATTCAGTTATACACATCTATATCTAACTATATACACATTTTTTAATATTATTTTCTATTATGGTTTATATAGAGTATTGAATATAGTTCTTCCTGCTATACAGTTGGACCTTGTTGTTTATTCTATATATAAAGTTTATATGTAGGTGTAATTAAGTTACAAACATAGAAGTGGGAAGATTATGCTGGATTGTCTGAGTGGACTGATGTTGAAGATGAAACTCTAATACTTTGGGCACCTGATGCAAAGAGCTGACTCATTGATGCTGGGAAAGATTGAGGGCAGGAGGAGAAGGGGGTGACAGAGGATGAGACGGTTGGATGGCATCACTGACTTTACAGACATGGGTTTGGGTGCACTCCGGAGTTGGTGACAGGGAGGCCTGGCGTGCTGTGGTTCATCTGGTCGCAAAGAGTCGGACATGGCTGAGTTACTGAACTGAACTAACTGATCTGGGTGGACCCAATGTAATTACAAGTGCCCTGATAAAAGGGAGGCAAGAGAATTAGGGTCAGAGGAGATGTAGGAAAGTAAACCAAAGGCATACTGATGCAACCTTCAGCCAGTGATGAGGGCAGCCACTTAAAGCTGGAGAGGGCAAAGAAGCAATTCTAGATCCCCCAGAAATAGAGCAGCCCAGCTGGCCCCTTAAAACTTAGGCTAGTGAATCTGATTTTGGACTTCTGACTTCACAACTGTCAGCTAATAAATTTATGGCATTTAAAAATCCCTAAAATTTGTGAAACTTTGTTAGCAAGAAACTAATAGTTGTTTTTTTTTTTCTTTTTAACTTTAAAATATATAATTGAGGTTTCAGTTAGAATACAGGGATTCAGACAGGACCCAGAGCCATACTCTTGGTTCTTTTCAAATAACAGAGATAGCATATATCTAAATGATATAAGCCTATTGCACTGGAGTAACTAAAGCCGGAGGAGATAAATGATCTGTTCAAGGTACACAGCTAGTTACAATAAATGTAACTTATGCACACAGCTAGTGCAAATAAGACTAACTTTGGGGATAAGTAAAACAGACTGCTGCTGGTGCTGCTATGTCGCTTCAGTCGTGTCCAACTCTCTGCGACCCCATAGACGGCAGCCCACCAGGCTCCCCTGTCCCTGGGATTCTCCAGGCAAGAACACTGGAGTAGGTTGCCATTTCCTTCTCCAATTCATGAAAATGGAAAGTGAAAAGTGAAAGTGAAGTCGCTTAGTTGTGTCCGACTCTTTGCGACCCCATGGACTGCAGCCTACCAGGCTGCTCTGTCCATGGGATTTTCTGGGCAAGAGTACTGGAGTGGGTTGCCATTGCCTTCTCCAAAATAAAACAGAGTACAGATATGTAATTTCTGTTAAACTGCCTCTGTTTCATAATATGAAAATATTTGCCTACAAAAGGCTGTTGCTTAAGAAATGTTTTTATATGTTATGATAAGGAATAGGGGCAAAAGTGGATGTGAGGGTAGAGGGATAGAGGTGGGGAGGGGATCACTTCAGGACAAGAATTTCTACATGTTCTGCCGAATTCAAGACAAGGGAAGCAATCATGAACTGATAAACCATGACCCCTGCTCTCTGGGTACCTGTTACGAAGGCAGACAGAAGCACATAAATAACTTGCAAGAGCAAGATTCTGCAGAGAAGTCTTCAGTCACAACATCCAAGCAATGTTTCTAATATGCTGTATGGTCTTTGAATAAGATAATGACCACAAAGAATTTAGTTTCACCAAGAGATCATCATAATTTTGAGCTGTCGTTCTTGCTCTATAGAGATTTATATGCTTTCTCAATGTCTTTAGAAACATACTTGTGTATATTTTAGAAGCCCAGGTTTGTTGATGACACGTTACTGCAATACCATCAGTTTCTATGGAGACACTAACTATTGTGCAGTTAAGGGGGAATAAAAAAGACTCTTCTGCTTCCCTGTGGCTTTAAAACTATTTTTCTTATTTTCCTATTGCACACATGCAGAAATAAAATTAAAATGGTTTTCTTTTCAAACAATATTATTTGAATGCCAGTGGGATTCTCATTTATTTCACAAAGATTATAAACATTTACAGATTAAATACAGTCCAACAAACAATGAGATCATCCCTGACCTCCCATTCTAATGGCAAAAATAGTGTTTCCTCTGTATGCTTAATAAATCTAGAATTTTTTTACATTATATTACTTACATTCCTTTTTTAAATAACTCATACATTAAACACTACCAATAACTTTACCTTTGGTCTTTTGCACAGCTGTGGTGTGTAGATAACTTCCATTTATATTAACCGAAGTTACATTTGCATGCTAGTAGCAAAGTACCTTTTATACAACCCAATTAGTATAAAACTATATGAAAAAATAAATCTTTTCTACTTAAAAAGAGATATGATGATTCTATTTAATTAAAAAAAAATCACAGTGGATTTCTTCCTGGATTCTGATGGACCCAATCTGTTTTTCTTTTTTTTTTTTGCATCATTTAAAATAAGTTTTAAGATCGTATTTTGTAAATAGCAGATTGGATTCTCTGCTCTGAACTCTTTTTGCATTGCCTTTACTTACTGTGTGGACCCTTTGATGAATTTTCATTCCTCCTTAATAAAGGATTCTCTGCCTCCTTTTTTTTTTAAGTTCTATGAAATGATGAATTACATACATATCAGTAAATATTATAGTTGGTGAAAGCATTAAACCATTCCTAAAATGATTGTAAGAAAAAAATTACTCTTGAATTCATACATTCAAATATATTTTAATATCAAAGTTAAATGTTAACAGTGAATCCATGGAGATAGTGTCATACTTCGCAGTCTGAGTACTTTTAAGTAGCACAAGGTCTTTCAATATAATTAGCACAGAATATTGAACCCTGCCAGAAGTATGGGGTTCGCCATTAAATTTAGAGGGTTCTTTATCTCTCTGAGTCTAATCATGTGTGCAGAAGACTAATTGTTAATAGCACGGTCTTTATTGCTCATAGCTTTCTTTTATTTTAAACGGAATGATCTGCTTTGTGAAAAATAATTAGGTTTTATAGGCCTACCTGCATAGAGCCTTTTGTTGAATGTCTTACTGTTTTGCCAATTCAGATCCTGAGAGCAATTAGAGGCTTTGGCGGAGCTGTTCCTTAAATCACACACATATTGTGTTATTGCCTGCTTTTTTATTTTTTACCTGCAGTAACAGATGCAGAAGCTTCAGTTACTTGTGAGTACACCAAGTAATTGTTGGCCAGTGCAAAAGCTTGGATTGGGGAGCATAAGCTAGAACAGGAACATGTTATGGAGGTCTGGCACGTGGCAGTGTGTCCTGGTGTCTGACATTATCTCCACAATGCTCATGTTCTCAGTCATAGATTAAAAGTCTTCAACCATTCTCTAAAATGACAAGGTGGTTTCATTGTTTAAAATGATGGTCAGAGTTGGTCAGACTGTAGTCTTTGGGGATGTATGGATTTATTCAAACAAAATAATTTATTTGCTCCCATAGTCAATTGGGAGTTATGCGTTATTCAGTGAGGTAAATAATGGGGACACTTTTCAAAAGTGCTCATAACAGTTGTCACAATCAACATTTCATCTGTGAAATTTCTATTTGTATGATGAGTCAGAGACTCCCCTGTGAGATCTAATAGAAGCATTGGCAAAAATGTTGCAAAGTTCAATAGTAGTTTGGAGGAATTTATCATGCTATGGTGGAAAATTTTGCAGAAAAATTTTGGCCACTTGGCCTACTGAGTTTTTCTGTGACACAGAAGGATTCAATGAGACTACTGTTAATAATTTAATGATGGTGAAAATCACTGTTGTTTCTAAATTAAAATGCCTGTGTAAACTGCAGGTTATTGCACTTAGAGTTGTTAAATTAGTGATGAAGAGTTGGTATTCACCTTCCAAAACTCTTTCATCAAATGACAGAAAATTTTATGTGTGTGCTGTTGCATTTGCCTTGAACTTAACGGTGCATTTTCTTTTCTGTGTTTTCAGTATATTAGCCAGCTACCATTTGCTCAGGCAACTCTACTTCTGCTACCATATAATCAATAACAGTCAGAGTACTTTCAATCTTGACAATTTTCTTTAGTGGAAAATTACTTTGCATAGGCTTTTTACCATCCCAGTTGACAAACCAACTTCACTCAAATCTCCAGTGTCAGGCATTATCAACCACAAAAAGCACTGACAGCTTTAGACATATGCAAGTACAAATCAATATTGTTTTTCAACTAATATCCTTTGGAAACATTTTTTTTTTTTTTTACTGAAATAATAGAAACTAGATAATCTAGTGACAAACCTGAAGCTAACTTTCAAAAATCTCATATGAAGTTGCAGGATCCACAATTTCAACAGTGAAATATACCAGTCAGGGGTGGACCTGTCATTTTTGCTGTAAAGAAATAGGTCGTTGTGAAAGTGTTTTAATAGCAACCAGTGATGCCAATAACTTTCTTTCTTTGTCTCCTTCCTTCTTTCTTCCTTCTCCCTCTCACCCTCCTTCCCACCTACCCACTGTCCCTCCCTTTCTTCCTATGTAAAGAAAAGCATGGGAAAATGCCTTTATGTTACCTGGCAGATTTCATTTTATGTAATGGATTTTAGACAGGTATATATACATATTATTGTTTTGAAGCATACCTGAGATCTTTGAATTCCTAAGAGGGTTTTATAGTTGTATAAATAATGACCTAATTAAAATATTGAGGGAGTGTTTCTTTTTATGGAAAAGAGATGAAGAAAATAGAAAATCTAAGAATAAGTTTAGTGGGTAGAAACCTGTATTTGAAACATTCTGACATTTTTTATTTTAAATGCAAATGGAATAATTATTCTGTTATCAAGCAGAAAACCTAACCTATCTGTCCTTTTTATTCCCCTTTGGACATTTTGACCACGCAAGAAAACCTTGTTTATATTTATGAAAATTAGTTGTTGTAATGCTGCTTTGTGGTCTTCAGAAATCAAGCATAATTAGAAAAAATATTCTAAAAAGGTTGAGATGATTTAGGTATGGTAAAGTTGAGGAGAATTATGTGTTAGATAACTTATAATAATTAAACATGCTTTTAAATACTCAAACAATGTTAGTGTTAAGTAGAACTTGAAAGTTCCTTTTAGTTCTACTTTTAGAGATAAACATTGTTTATGATTTGGTAAAGACCTTTCCATACTTGTTATGCATATGTACATATATTTTATATACTTAAATGTTGGCATACTATATTTTCTGTTCCATCATTTACACCCTGCAGTTGATATAGTGATGATTTGTTCATACATGTAGACCTACTAATTTTAGAAAAAGATGTTCTAATTTATTTTAAAAATTCCATATGATTAAGATTTGGACTGTTCATATTTTTCCAATATAAATAATACTACTCTACTATACTGCTATATTACTATTCTGATGCTTTTGAAGTGTGGTGTTGGACAAGACTCTTGAGAGTCCCTTGGACTGCAAGGAGATCCAACCAGTCTATTCTAAAAGAGATCGGCCCTGGGATTTCTTTGGAAGAAATGATGCTAGAGCTGAAACTCCAGTACTTTGGCCACCTCATGCGAAGAGTTGACTCATTGGAAAAGACTCTGATGCTGGGAGGGATTGGGGGCAGGAGGAAAAGGGAACAACAGAGGATGAGATGGCTGGATGGTATCACCGACTCGATGGACGTGAGTTTGAGTGAATTCCGGGAGTTGATGATGGACAGGGAGGCCTGGTGTGCTGCAGTTCATGGGGTCACAAAGAGTCNGTAAATACTCAAACAATGTTAGTGTTAAGTAGAACTTGAAAATTCCTTTTAGTTCTACTTTTAGAGATAAACATTGTTTATGATTTGGTAAAGACCTTTCCATACTTGTTATGCATATGTACATATATTTTATATACTTAAATGTTGGCATACTATATTTTCTGTTCCATCATTTACACCCTGCAGTTGATATAGTGATGATTTGTTCATACATGTAGACCTACTAATTTTAGAAAAAGATGTTCTAATTTATTTTAAAAATTCCATATGATTAAGATTTGGACTGTTCATATTTTTCCAATATAAATAATACTACTCTACTATACTGCTATATTACTATTCTGATGCTTTTGAAGTGTGGTGTTGGACAAGACTCTTGAGAGTCCCTTGGACTGCAAGGAGATCCAACCAGTCTATTCTAAAAGAGATCGGCCCTGGGATTTCTTTGGAAGAAATGATGCTAGAGCTGAAACTCCAGTACTTTGGCCACCTCATGCGAAGAGTTGACTCATTGGAAAAGACTCTGATGCTGGGAGGGATTGGGGGCAGGAGGAAAAGGGAACAACAGAGGATGAGATGGCTGGATGGTATCACCGACTCGATGGACGTGAGTTTGAGTGAATTCCGGGAGTTGATGATGGACAGGGAGGCCTGGTGTGCTGCAGTTCATGGGGTCACAAAGAGTCGGACATGACTGAACGACTGAACTGACTGACTGACTATAACAAATGTACTTATATCTTTAAATATATATTCAATTACTTCCTAATTATGCACCAGTTCAATTCAATTCAGTCACTCAGTTGTGTCCAACTCTTTGCAACCCCATGAACCACAGCACGCCAGGTGTCCTTGTCCATAACCAACCCCCAGAGTCCACCCAAATCCATGTCCATTGAGTCGGTGATGCCATTCAACCATCTCATCCTCTGTCGTCCCCTTCTCCTCCTGCCCTCAATCTTTCCCAGCATCAGGGTCTTTTCCAATGAGTCAGCTGTTCATGTCAGGTGGCCAAAGTATTGGAGTTTCAGCTTAATACCATAGTTCAAAAGCATCAATTCTTCAGTGCTCAGCTTTCTTTATAGTCCGACTCTCATATCCATACATGACTACTGGAAAAACCATAGCCTTGACTAGACGGACTTTGGTTGATAAAGTAATGTCTCTGCTTTTTAATATGCTGTCTAGACATGCATGCATGCTAATTTGCTTCAGTCGTGTCCAGCTCTTTGCAACTCTATGGAGTATAGCCTGTCAGGCTCCTCTGTCCTTTGGTTTCTCCAGTCAGGAATACTGAAGTGGGTTGCCATGATCTCCTCATCTCCTAAGTGTAGGTTCCTGAAATGAGATTTGCTAGCTCAAATGTATTCAGGCCGTTTACACCCCCACCATCAATTTAGGAAAATTAGGGTTTTCACAACCTTCATTTATTGTCCCTAACATTTTTTTATTGGCCTGAGTTGCTATGATAGGTTAAAATATATTTAATTGGCTTTTAAATCCCCTGCTCTTTTCAGATGTCACGTTTAACAGGTATTGCCAAACCTATTGATATGAGTATCTGCCTATAGATACAGTGTTTATAGATGATATAGACGTAGATGTAGATATAGACACAGTTATATACTTTCAGATATATCTATAAAGGCATAGATACAGCACACAGACATAGACAAAGGCACACATACCCATGCACAAACTTTGATTTCTTCCTATATGCCTTGATTCATCATGGGAAGCTGAGTGCATATTCTGCTATCCCTATTAAATCATGACTGATTTGATTGCTCTTGTCAGAAAGCATATCTCCCTCCTTAAATATCTGTGGTGTCTTGGACTCCTATGGAACACTTAGACTTATCCTATCTTCTTAATTTGATGAAGGCATTTCTCAGCTTCAGTATTAGTAGGTACGCTCTCTGGTTGCAGGAACTACATCTTATCCATCTTTCATCCTCCATGGATAGCTTCTGTTCAGTTCAGTTCAGTCACTTAGTTGTGTCCGACTCTTTGCGACCCCATGGACAGCAGCACACCAGACCTCCCTGTCCATCACCAACTCTCAGAGTTTACTCAGACTCATGTCCATTGAGTCGATGATGCCATTGAACCATCTCATCATAATCAAATAGCTTATGATTTGGCAATATTTATTAATTTAGGGAAGGTACTGTCAGTTCTGTCTGCTTATGAATTCCCATTGTTTTCTGCCACAGAAGGTGTGATTTTTGAGAAATATGGTGTTTTGGAAAAAACAGGATGTGGAGTCAGAGAATTTGTCACTTTCTTGCTGTGTGATTTTGAGGCTGTCCCACTTCTTCTGTGAATGTTAGCTTAATTCATCTATGAAATGAAGGTAATAACAATATACTTCCCAAATAAATAATAAATGAAGAATAAATAATAGTTTGACAAGAGCTTTGTTCATTTTTCTATAATCATAAATATTAGAGTTAAGATGTAAATTTTTATGTCAGTAGGAAGTAAACAAGGAGACTTAAGTACATAAATAGATAACAAGATTCCAGTTGTAAATGTTAAGACCAAATGCATCCATCAGAGATTGTTTAGTAAAAGCTGAAAGAAAAATCAACTCACAAGTAGGGTTATACTCTCTTTCCTGTATGATAGAATAGTTAAATTAATGGCTAAATCTAATTAAGAAACTGAAAAGTTACAGCACTGCCGGCTGCCAATACTAAACCCAATGGACTGTGAGATAGGAATATGGTAACACTTGAAATTACCTCACCGTTGTTGAATATTAAGGCAATTTTGCTACCTATCCTTAGAAATAAAACAGCCCTTGCAATTACACTTTGTAATTTGTTATTGGTTCCAAAATTAACGACTTTTACCGTAATAAATGGATTATCACAGATGACAAAGTACAGTTTTAATTAACAGTGACAGGCAAAATCTCTTATAGTCAGATTAAATTTATATTAGCAATTATATAAGAAATTATATTTTGATCATGACAATTTTACATTGAGGTTAAGAGTATTAATCATATGTAGCCTTACCCCTAACTTTTTGTGGGAAATCGGCAAATTATTAAAGAATTGTAAAATAAGAAACTGTTAAATATATATTTCTGGATAAATGCACTTTCATAATGACTCAGAAGCTCAGGTTTGAATTTAGAATTCTCTAACTCTTGGACTTCCACCTCAGGCCTTTACTGAAGAGGCCTCCCATTTGTTGCTTGAGGCATCACTTTCCCACCCTTCACTCAGTGTTGTACCACAAGAAATCATGTGCTCTGATTTAATGAATTCTTGATGCAACTTCCCAGGCCCCAAAGCTCTGTCTTGGCCAACCTTCTGGTCTGGGGATACACGTATTCTATCTTCAGGAGGATGGATCAGGAAAGAGTCTTACAAGGTCCAAGATCCAGCTTAGGATTAGGGCAGGAAATGTCAGAGTTTTATCTATCCTGGAAAAAGGCCTAGAAAAGTATCATAAACTGCAAGTGGGCACATCCATTTGGCCCTGCAGATTTGTTGTCACTTAAGGAGTGTAGAATCGTGGGAGTCATAGATAGGCCTTGTAAAGTAAAGGGCCCAGGGGCCCACCTCACCTGGGTCAGGGGGTGGTAATGATGATAGTTGACACTCTTGAATATATTCCAGAGGTACCAATAGATAACACCACAAATACTTCTATGATAATGATAAGTCTAATATACTAATTTTAAATTTTATACATTTTATATAATTGAAAAAGAAGATGTGTGCATAGATAATGCCACAAACTTTTATGATAATGATGTCTAATATACTAATTTTAAATTTTATACACTTTATATAATTGAAAAAGAAGATGTGGGTGCATGCTCAGTTGTGCCCGACTCTTGCAACCCCATGGACTGAGGCCTGCCAGGCTCCTCTGTCCATGGAATTTTCCAGGCAAGTATAATGTTTCCTTCTCCAAGGGATCTTCCTGACCCAGAGATCAAACCCATGTCTCCTGTGTCTCTTGCATTGGCAGGCAGATGATTTACTACTGAGCCACCATTTATATTTAAACCAGTGTATTATGTGGTATATTAATTTTGCTTTAGAAACAAGGATTTTATATAATATGGTCGGGTGTGTTGAGTTGTGGCATTTTTTTTAACACATTTATAGAGTATGGAGTTATCGAGAAATCTTATATGTCAAAGTCACAGAGTGTACCAAATAATTCATGCGGGCATAGCTACAGCTTTGGGTATATGTGCCTGTCAGGAAAGTCTTGGTATTTGTCTAACAGGACTAAAAACCAATCCTGTACACATTATACAAGTATGTATATAGAAGAACATAAAGGATTCGAAGCATATGTATCAAATTGTTAACATTGGTTTACTTGGAGATGGAATCAACATTTTAAAGAGCTTTTGTCCTTTCAATTCTTTTGTAGTATATTTAAAACATAAGGCCATATGTAGACTTTAAAGGTATAAATGTCTAATACAGTACTTATATGTTGAAAATTAAGTATTCATCCACCCAACATTACTTTTGCTTCTATACCATGCCAAACTGGTGATGGACTTATCTTTAATTAAATTTGACATTCAGTGGACACAACTGATCCATGGATTTTCAAATATTTAATGAATGAATATATATTTAACATGTTGTTATAAGAAAATTTAAATGAACATAACAAAAGATAACAATAGAAAATATTCACTTTACATAAAATAGAAAAGGACCAGTACGTACCTTGTTGACTTCTTTGGAATCCTGTAGATTTGGGAATCTCATTATTGTCATGTTTAACATTTCATTTAATACATTATTAACTATATTCCTATTCACATTAATCAAGTCGAAACAAAAGAAAACCCTCTGCACTGATTTGCCAAGGTTCATTCTTTTCTTTCTTGTTTGACTGTCTTAATACAGTCTAACTTTTCAGTATTTAAGTACCAAAACCTAGTTTTAAATGTAGTGTTTCAGAATTATTTCCAGTTGTTATGTACAAAAAGTGAGTCATATTGCTTAAAGACAATTTAATTTTCTAAAACTTGGTATATGCAGAATATTACATCTGTATCTGCAGGGATCATTGCATGCCTCACAGTGCATGACTGCAATGTCTCAGATAGCAGGGCTTTTGTTAAACTAATGAAAACTTAATAATTAAATTTATAATTGTATCTGTAAATTTTTTACTAACTGAGATTCTTTTCACAATGAAATCCTTTATGCCTGAGACAGTTTGGAAGTAATACATAGTTTTAGAGGCATCTAATTCAGGCTTTGCAAACTCAAAAGCATATATAAGTGTTGCTCTACATCTGAAACTAACACAACATTGTAAATCCAACTATACTCCAACAAAAATTTTAAAAAATAAAATAAAAAATAAATTTCAAAACAAGGAACCAATTAAATACTATAAAAGAATAGATTGGCACTACATGAGAATAGTAGAGAAGGAAATGGCTACACACTCCAGTATTCTTGCCTGGAGAATCCCATGGACTGAGGAGCCTGGTGAGCTACAGTCCATGGGGTCACAAAGAGTCAGACACGACTGAAGTGACTTAGCACAGCACGTAAGAGAATAGATATTAACAGTCTAAAGAAGATAGGGACTCGTGGTTCCTGAGGTGACCTGGGAGTCCATACACCTCCTAAAGGCATCTATTAGAACTCTTGTGGATAAAGTACTGTGCCAGTGAAACTAAACACTGCTCGGGGCTATAAGTTTGAAACTCCAGAACTCAGACTCTCACTTTTCATACATATTTAATATTCAGTGTTTACCTATGCAGATTAGAAGGTCCAGAGATTGCCTAATTCTAAATTTTAAGTATTCATTTAATGAATGAATATATATTTAACATGTTATTATAAGAAAATTTAAATGAACATAACAAAGAGGAAACAGGAAAAACACACAATCAAGTGATGCTAACATTTGTAGGAGAAATGATAATATTGATTTTATGGTGAGTGTCTGATATTGTTAAGCTCATTTGGGCCATCTGTTTAGATTTAAATGATTCAGTATACTATTTCACAGATATCCGAATTTAGATGTTTTCTAAAAAACAGTAGGGTTATTCATTTGTTTCTGGTGGTAAGGAAGAAAAATTAGTATGTAACTTGCTTTCCAAGTCAGGGAGATAAAGGACAATCTCTCAAGTCAACACACAGAGCATAGGGCTTCTCTGGTGTCTCAGTGGTAAAGAATCCACCTGCCAGTGCAGGAGACCTGGATTCAATCTCTGGTCCAGGAAGATCTCACTTGCCATGGAACAACTGAGCACAACAAGAGACACCACCACAATGAGAAGCCTGCACATGACAACTTGAGAATATCCCCTGCTCTCCACAACTAGAGAAAACCCTGCGCAGCAACAAAGACTCAACACAGCCAACAATATATAAATAAAATGATTTTTTTTAATGGGACATAAAGAAAAGAAGTCCCCCAATGAAACAAGACAGTGAAAGCTACTACTTACTGCATGTCTCTTTGCTGACATATAAAAGCCAGCTCTTGAGAAACCTGTATGCAGGTCAGGAAGCAAGAGTTAGAACTGGACATGGAACAACAGATTGGTTCCAAATAGGAAAAGGAGTATGTCAAGGCTGTATATTGTCACCCTGCTTATTTAACTTATGTGCAGAGTACATCATAAGAAACACTGGGCTGGAAGAAGCGCAAGCTGGAAGCAAGATTGCTGGGAGAAATATCAATAACCTCAGATATGCGGATAACACCACCCTTATGGCAGAAAGTAAAGAGGAACTCAAAAGCCTCTTATGAAAGTGAAAGAAGAGAGTGAAAAAGTTGACTAAAAGTTCAACATTCAGAAAATGAAGATCATGGCATCCAGTCCCATCACTTCATGGCAAATAGATGGGGAAACAGTGGAAACAGTAGCTGATTTTATTTCTCTGGGCTCCAAAATCACTGCACATTGTGACTGCAGTCATGAAATTAAAAGACACTTGCTCCTTGTCAGGAAAGTTTTGACCAATCTAGACAGCATATTAAAAAGCAGAGACATTGCTTTGCCAACAAAGGTCCATCTAGTCAAGGCTATGGTTTTTCCAGTGGTCATGTATGGATGTGAGAGTTGGACTGTGAAGAAAGCTGAGCACAGAAGAATTGTTGCTTTTGAACTGTGGTGTTGGAGAAGACTCTTGAGAGTCCCTTGGATTGCAAGGAGATCCAACCAGTCCATTCTGAAGGAGACCAGTCCTGGATATTCATTGGAAGGACTGATGTTGAAGCTGAAACTCCAGTACTTTGGCCACCTGATGCAAAGAGCTGACTCATTTGAAAAGACCATGATGCTGGGAAAGATTGAGGGCAGGAGGGGAAGGGGACAACAGAGGATGAGATGGTTGGATGGCATCACCAACTCTATGGACATGGGTTTGCTTGGACTCTGGGAGTTAGTGATGGACCGGGTGGCCTGCTGTGGTTCATGGGGTCACAAGGAGTCAGACACAACTGAGTGACTGAGCTGAACTGAAAGGCAGGAAGGCTCATAATGTTCATATTACTAGGTCATATTACTAGATCAACAGAGAGTTAAATAAAAACTGGAGGCTGACGGGACTTGTCCTTTTGCCAGGGGATGTGTGTCCATCATTCTATGTTTTACCTCCTCTTATGGGTTACTACTGGGCTTCCTGAGTAGCTGAATAAAGAGTCTGCCTGCAATGCAGGAGATCCCGCTTTGATTCTTGGCTTGGTAAGTTCCCCTGGAGAAGGGATAGGCTACCCACTCCAGTATTCTTGGGATTCTCTAGTCACTCAGATGGTAAAGAATCTTCCTGCAGTGAGAGAGACCTGGGTTTAATTCCGGGTGGGCAAGATTCCCCTGGAGGAGGGCATGGCAAACCACTCTAGTATTTTTGCCTGCAGAATCCCATGGACAGGAGCCTGGTGGGCTACAGTCCATGGGATCACAAAGAGTCAGACACAACTGAGCGACTAAGCACGGCATCATGAGTACCCGCTGAGTATGCTGAGTCTGGCAGCTGCTTATGCTTGTTACAGGAACTGGCCCAACAGGTGCTGCTGAGTCTCCATGATATGGAGCCCAGCTACCTAAGGATAAGGTATGGTTAGAGCCAGAACTTAACTGGCAATGGGGCTGTCTGGCTGCCACCCCAAAGAGTAAGCAATAGCACTTCCCCAAAGCAGTGACAATACTTGTCCAGATTTGGAGTGGTTCTGAGACCACGGCTCACTGAGTGGGTCAGAGAGTGAGTAATAGAAAACTGAGGACACAGAACGATCCAGGTCATTTTACTTTTGAATCTGAAGTTTGTGAACAGCCATGGTGTATTATTTGGTTCCTGCTTTTAAGCAGCTTTAGAAAGTGAATGGAATGTAGATCAGGAAGTAATGGACAGTCTTCCGTGGCTTTGCCAAATAATAATTTATAAAACACGTGGTATATAATAGTGATTTTTTGGTTTTAGTTCACTTCATTTTTATAGTGAGGAAGGTATTATACTTGGATGTGCAAGTATATCTAACAAAACTGAAATTTAGACAAGGTGAATTGCTTGCCTAGGAACACATAGCTAGTAAGAAGAGGGAGTCACACCCCTGTTTGTTGAATTTCAAGCCTAAGCTACCTACTCTTTATTAGCTGTGATTAAGCTCACTACTCTTAAGATTCTGAATCAATAAGCTTGTCTAGTCTTTTAGCACAGTAGCTAAGCTGTCTGGATTCAGAGCCTAGCTCCACCAACACATGTGTGACCTCAAGAAAGTTGTTTTACTTTGTTGGACCTTAGATTTCTCGGTATAAAATGCAGAAATAGAATTCAGTTCCTAGGGATCTCATTAATATTAAATGAATTAATATGTGGGTGTGCTTAGAACAAATCATGCCTAGCCCATTGTAGCTGATAGTGCTATCATATCATTACTATCACTAATTATCAAATACCACCAACCCTACAAGTAAGAACTAAACAAAGCCTTATAAATAAAATTTCTTTTAACTTGAAGTATTAAAATTCAAACTTTTAAGTTAAGATGAGCAAACTTAAGTGTTAGTCGCTCAGTCATTTCTGAATCTTTGCAACCCCATGGACTANTAATTATCAAATACCACCAACCCTACAAGTAAGAACTAAACAAAGCCTTATAAATAAAATTTCTTTTAACTTGAAGTATTAAAATTCAAACTTTTAAGTTAAGATGAGCAAACTTAAGTGTTAGTCGCTCAGTCATTTCTGAATCTTTGCAACCCCATGGACTATAGCCTTCCAGGCGTCTCTGCCCAAGGGATTCTCCAGGCAAGAATATTGGAGTGGGTTGCCATTCCCTTCTCCAGGGCATCTTCCAGCCCAGATGCTGAACCTGGGTCTCCTGTATTACAGGCAGATTCTTTACCTGCTGAGCCAGCAGTGATTTCAACACTTTGAAACAGATTGGCATGGATGGAGAGAACTGCAAAACAGCAAGAAAAAAATGAAAAGGAGAGGACACACAGACATGAAGAAAGAGGCAGTCAGAGAACTATATAGCAGCTGTCAGGTTAGAGACAGTGATAAACCCAAAGACAAAGAGACAAAAGTACAATTTAAGAGACTGCTTATCAAGCAATACAATTAAATTGTGATTTCAAGTGAACTATGACTTTAAACAAGATTGCGTTTTCATAATTCTAGTTCAGTTCAGTTCAGTTGCTCAGTTGTGTCTGACTCTGCGAATCCATGAATAGCAGCACGC
>SJYA01000083.1:322709-358226 GCA_006410615.1 Neotragus moschatus | reverse complement strand
TTTGAGCAAGCTCTGGGAGTTGGTGGTGGACAGGGAACACTGGCATGCTGCAGTTCATGGGGTCACAAAGTGTTGTACATAATTGAGTGACTGAACTTAACTGAAGTGTTCAAGGTGTTTAGAATGCTGCCTTACACCTATCTGTACTCAATAGATCTTAACTGTTACCAGTATATATAATGGCATGATTCTTGATCTTTACTTTCATTAAGCAGTTACATGTGCACTCCTTAGATACTATAAAAATGTTTCAACGTTATTTTATTGTTTTATTCCCAAAAGTCATGTTTTTTATATTTTGTTTCCTCCAACCATGGTAAAGATGGTCAAGGATACAAAGACAAAAGAAATATGACTAGGGCTACCCTGGTAGCTCAGATAGTAAAGGATCTGTCTGCAGTGCAGGAGACCTGGGTTCCATTCCTGGTTTGGGAAGATCCCCTGGATTAGGGTATGGCAACCCACTCCAGTACTCTTGCCTAGTGAATTCCACAAACTGAGGAGCCTGGTGGGCTACGGTCCATGGGGTCACAAAGACTTGGACATGACTAAGTGACAAACACACACAACCATGATAGAGATGGTCAAGGGTACAAAGATAAAAGAGGAACATGAAGGAACAAATAAACTAGGGAAAAGAGGGGTGGCTGTTTGATGGCAAAGAATAATGTGGATATATTTGTAATACAGATTTTTGAGGATATTAACTTGTTAAAATTCAAATTACATTACATTGGTTGTGATAATTGGTTATAACGATGTTTTGAAAACACTCATAGTTTTGTTTAATATCATCAGCTCAGCTGAGAATATCTTAAAAGTGGAAATGCAAGTGTTGATAACTCTAAGGATATAAACTTTCACTAACTCATTTATAAAATCTTTGTTAAGGACTTTAAAACATGGCGTTTAAGAAAATGGATTCTGGGAATAAATGACATAGTGTTCAAAATTCTTTTCCATCAGTGACAGCTACAACCCTGATTGACCTCTCCAATTCTTGATTTCTTCCCCTGGAAAAAGGTATGTCTATCACAAAGATTGTTGTGAGATTTATTGGACGCAGATTGGTTAGAACTGTGCTTGACACCGTATTTGTATTCCATAATTTTAACTATTATATTAATCTTTAGGTTAGGAGAGACAGTGATTAGAAAAATGCTATTCTTGGTCTCAAACAAATTGCAAGTCAGTTGGAGAACACTGAGGAGTATATAGGCTCTATGAAATAAGTCAGAAAGAGACAAATATTGCTCATGTGTGGAATAAAAAGAAGAACAAAAGAAGTTATTTACAAAACAGAAACAGACTCATCGACTAAGAAAACAATTTTACACTTTCATGCATTGGAGAAGGAAATGGCAACCCACTCCAGTGTTCTTGCTGAAGAATCCCAGGGATGGGGGAGCCTGGTGGGCTGCTGTCTGTGTGGTCGCACAGAGTTGGAAACGACTGAAGCGACTTAGCAGTAGCAGCAGCAGCAGCAGCGGGGAAGTATAGGGTAGAGGAATACATACGGATTTGGCAATTGACATGTGCATGCTGTGATATTTAAAATAGATAACCATCAGGGACCTACTGTACAGCACAAGGAACAATGTTCAATACTCTGTAATAACCTATATGAGAAAAGAATTTGAAAAAATAGATACATGGATATGTCTAACTGAATCACTTTGTTGTATACCTGAAAGTAACTCAAGTCAACCAACTATATGTCAATAGAAAATTAATATATATACACACACATTCAAGAGGAGAGTGAAAAAGCTGGCTTAAAATTCAACATTCAGAAAATGAAGACCATGGCATCTGGTCCCGTCACTTCACAGCAAATAGATGGGGAAACAAAGTAAACAATAAAAGACTATTTTGGAGGGCTCCACAGTCACTGCAGATGTTGACTGTAGCCATGAAATTAAAAAACACTTGCACCTTGGAAGAAAAGCTATTGCAAACCTAGACAGCATATTAAGAAGCAGAGACATTGCTTTCCCAACAAGAGTCCATACTGTCAAAGCTATGGTTTTTCCAGTATTTATGTATGGATGTGAGGGATGGACTACAAAGAAAGCTGAGCACTGAAGAATTGATGCTTTTGAAATGTGGCGTTGGAGAAGACTCTTGAGAGTCCTTTGGACTGTAAGGAGGTCCAACCAGTCCATCCTAAAGAAAATCAGTCCTGAATATTCATTGGAAGGTCTGATGCTGAAGCTCGAAGACTTTGGCCATCTGATGAGAAAAGCCAACTCAATAGAGAAGATCTAATGCTGGGAACGATTGAAGGTGCTAGAAGAAGGGGATGACAGAGGATGAAATAATTGGATGGCATCACCGACTTAGTGGACATGAGCTTGAGCAAACTTTAGGAGAAGAAGGACAGGGAAGACTGGCATGCTGTAGTCCATGGGGTCACAAAGAGTCAGACACAACTGAATGGCTGAATGACAACAAATACATTAAATGGTATATAGGCTCTTGAGTAAACAGGCTCTCAGTTCCTAGGTGGCTCAGTGGTAAAGTACCTTCTGCCAAGCAGGAGATAAGCGTTCAATCATTGGGTTGGGAAGATCCCCTGGAGGAGAAAATGGCAACCCATTCTAGTAGTCTTACCTGGGAAATCCCATGGACAGAGGAGCCTGGCAGACTATAGTCGATGGCGTCTTAAAGAGTTGGACATGACTTCACAATTAAACAGGCAGCAGCAAATAGGCTCTTGTAACGTGCAATGGTAACTGTTCTGCAGCAGACAGAAGTGTGTATAGGTTGCTGCTCATAATAAGTAATGAGAATCCATTTACTCTGTGAATGAAAGATATCTTTTTAGAGAATGGAATCTGTGAACTAGATCCTGAGAAAATGTGATTTAACCTGAGAAGAGAGTTGGGAGGGTATCAAAATTTGAGGGTACAGCACGTTCCCAGGATGCACGGGTGCTAAGTCACTTCAGTCTGTCCAACTCTGTGACCCTATGGACCATAGCCTGCCGGGCTCCTCTGTCCAGGGGATTTTCCAGACAAGAATACTGGAGCAGATTGCCATTTCCTTCTCCAGGGAATCTTCCCGACCCAGGGATCAAACCTGTGTCTCTTATGTCTCCTATATGCTGCTAAGTCGCTTCAGTCGTGTTCCACTCTGTGCGACCCCAGAGACGGCAGCCCACCAGGCTCTCCTGTCCCTGGGATTCTCCAGGCAAGAACTGGAGTGGGCTTCCATTTCCTTCTCCAATGCATGAAAGTGAAAAGTGAAAGTGAAGTTGCTCGTGCCCAACTCTTCACAACCCCATGGACTTCAGCCCACCAGGCTCCTCCATCCTAGAATTTTACAGGCAAGAGTACTGGAGTGGCTTGCCATTGCAGTGGATGGATTCTTTACCACTAGGGCCCCTTGGGAAGCCCAGGATACTTTGAGAAAATTCAAATTGCATAATATTGCTGGAGAAAAGTGTGGGAGTTGGCTGAAGAGAGTGCAACTGTTGGTAGAAGATAAAGAGAAAAGCGAGTAGGGGTAAGATCAGAAATGTCTGTTATAGGTGTTAGGGAGGTTAGACTGCCAGGCATTTTCAGAATAACCACATGGCAAGAGTGAAGCTGTGGAAGACTACTCTTTGCTTCCTTTTGGTACAACATAGGGAAGAGATGGAAGGAAGGAAGTTTCTGGCAACCCCTTTGGAAGCACTTCCTAAAATCCAATCAGGAAGTCAGAGTAGCCCCCAGAAAAAGGCCCATCAGTGGGGAAAGAAAAAAGTGGATGCATTCTACTCAGGTGGAATCTGAGTAGATATTTCCTCACTTCCGTAAATATGAATACAGGCCTTCCCTCAAATGATTGTTTCATATCCTTTTTCAATTTATTTCCTAAGTATAAATCTGGACGTTATAAATTGTNGAAAGAAAAAAGTGGATGCATTCCACTCAGGTGGAATCTGAGTAGATATTTCCTCACTTCCGTAAATATGAATACAGGCCTTCCCTCAAATGATTGTTTCATATCCTTTTTCAATTTATTTCCTAAGTATAAATCTGGACGTTATAATTTGTTTTGCCCAATAAGAACTTAAAATATTCATGTTTGATGGCCTCCACATAAGCATTGTTCATGCCCAATTCTACAACTATTATATAGACTATTTCTGCTCAGAATTTATTGTTAAGTCTATGGTTCTGGTACCAAGAGAAGAATAGCAAAATAAATATACCATTTCTTTTTACCTTGGTCCACAAGCAACAAACAGTTTTCTTGGTGTGATTCATCTCACTTAGTAAAGAGCTTCAACATTTGAGGGTCTGGTGTTACACCATAACAGAATAAAGATAGCAAAAGGTACTATTTATCTATAAAAGGAGAAAGGTTTTGCATTCTTTTTATTAGAAACAACTTTGACTTCAGTTTACTCTTCATCTTCTATCCATTGACCATTATATAGAGTTCTTATTATGCTTTCTGATACTGCATTGCTAAGAAAAATTACTTAAATAAGTAGCGTGCTTTGTTTTTATAGATGAAAAGTTTATTAGTCAAAAATATATAGACTTTTTCACACACTGCATTGGCTGATAGTTTAAATGGAAAAATAAAATCTTGTTCTGTTATGTTGTAACACTAGGAAAACAGGATTTCAGAGTTATTTTTTTCTTTATTTAGAGCTAATGAATTTTTTCAACTTTTGCTGAACATAAACAATTTAAATAAGACAGCAGAGAGTTGTATTGTAAATTATTTGGAGGCTTTTTAAAATGCCTAATAAATAAACATGTTTACAATAGAGAGAGATATTCATAAAGCAATTCTACCATTAATATAAAAAGCTTTGAGTTATTTTAAAAAACAAAATAAAATTGAGTTTACAGCTTTTTATTGGTTTCCTGTCAAAACTGACTACATGCAAGAGCTAGTTGAGAGAATGAGTTTGAAGTTTTAGAAAAGGGATTTAAAGGAATTAATCTTTACTGACATTTTAAAATTCTGACTTTAACTAAAATATTTCTCATTTACTGGAAAGATGTCACAGATTTTTTAATATATATTCATTTTACCTTAACACATGAGTGTCAATAGGGTTTTTTTTTAATGTATAATATATACCCTATATACAAAATATCTGCATTTCAATTAAGTATCATCTATATAAGGCTTCCCAGGTGGTACTAGTGGTAAACAATTTGCCTGCCAATGCAGGCAAGAGATGTTGGTTCGATCTCTAGGTTGGGAAGATTCCCTGGGGGAGGGCATGGTAACCCACTCCAATATTCTTACCTAGAAAAACCCATGGACAGACAGGCCTGGTGGGCTATAGTCCATAGGGTTGCAAAATCAGACATGACTGAAGCCACTGGGACTGCACGCACACCATCTATGCAATCTATAAGAAGTGACTCATTTAAACTCCCATCTCTTAGAGGAGCCTAAGCACCACTGATACATAGGAAGAAAGAGGTAGCAGAATCTCTTTGCCTACAGAAACCTCAGATGGCACCCCTTTGGAGCTTATCAGAGCCCATTCAGGTTTGTCCTGAGGGGTTACTTAATGCACTGCCTGCTTCTCCTCCTTTCTAGGGGCTGAATGCACAGCTTCAACAAGACACCCAACTCCTGCTGACTTAAGAAGAGTGTTATTTTAATGATGATTATAATGAGCTTTAGTGTTGCTGGGAGCCAAATGTATCCTTAAGTCCAAGAGAAAATGCTGCAATCAGACTGAAGTATAATGTGGCTTAGATTATTATTTGATAAGTTGGCCTTTTAATTTTTCCCTTCTTCTGTAACTCATTTATTGCCTACTGTTCCAAGGTGAATAATTGCCACGCATCTTTATGAAGATATCTTAGCAACGGAAGCACAGTGAATGCACTGAAAGGACAGGACTGCCTCAGAATGTTTATCCTGACACATTAATCAATGAAACTGTGCCTTTGATCTCAGGACCTGAATTCATTTCTAGTGTTTGATTTTGCCTCCAGCAGCCATTACAGGCTACTTTTTTATTAAGTGACTCCAGCCTCAGCAGATGGTTTGTAACCACTGCTAAGCCCGTCTTTGTACTGCATTGTCGTGGGAAGTTCATTAAGGGAACATCTAATAAAAGAAACTTCAGTTAGACAATTTGATATGATGATGCCATGGCAATCCTTAGAGTTAGTGGACATTGTGAGTGAACTTTGGTTTTAATAGAATTTGATGTGATCTGGTCTGAAATGGTTATGTTTATCTTCTGCTAGACTTTATGGTTGAAAGATTTATGGAAAAGAATAAAGGTAAATAGTTTTCATTTTTAAGCTGTAAAAATCTCTTAAGGGAAGTACATTCATTTGATATTGCTCATCCATTTTCACACAAAAAAAGGTTTTTCCTGCCAGGTAAGACTGGGCAAGGTAGAAAACTAGAGGTCTTGGTCCCCGACTGTGATGCAACAGCTTTTAACCAGTCACTCCCAAAGTGTTTAGGGTATGGTCCAACATATTTTCCATGGCACCACAGTATACACGATTCACTAACACAGTATACACAGTATACTAATATACACAGTAAGTTAAAAACTGAAAAAAAGTGTTTCACAGAATAATATCTTTTGTATCAGACAGTGGACTCTACTTTCTGCTTTATTTCATTGAAAAGAGGAGCTGGTCACAAATCACTAAATTGATTTCACCATCCATGAGTGGGTCACAGTTTGTAAAATTCTGCTCTAGAACACATATTATACAACTTAGAAGAGAAGGAGGCATAAAATATATTTCTCAAAGATCCTCCCAACTGTAAAAGTCTATGACTCCCACTAGAAAATGCATTAGATGTGATCCTCATGTGGTAGATTGAAACCAATGAATATCCTAAATAGGTCAATGGATGCTTCACCATTCAGCATGAGGCTCTGTCTGATGAAGATTATTCCTAAAAGAAGTGTTAAAATAAAATAAATTTTAAAGAAGTTTTTAAAAATAATCACCAAAATATGCTTATGAAAATATCTGAAACTTCACTGTTATATATAATATGAATTACGATTGGTAAACTGAATATGAAAAACTTTTCTTGAATCACTGATACAAAATAATTATCTAGTTGCAAAGCTAAGTTGAGGGTAATTTATGTAATGAGACTTACTTTTCATAGCCCTGTCATTTTCTCTGTCCCCAGGATAGACCAGGTTTGCATGGGAATTTCATGGGGACAGAGACCATCATGTCTTTTAGCCCTGTTGACCACTTTTTTCCCCAAAGCAAGGCATACCCCATATTCCAGGCCCAGTTCCATGGCATTCATCAGGTATTTGTTGAGTGTATCAATGTAAATGAATAGATGAATGGATGGATTAATAAAGCTTTTTTTTTTTTTTTGGCTTGCTCTAGTCAGTTTGGAAATAACAGCATTGTCTTCCTTCCTGGACTTAATTCCCTTAGAAAATGCACCCATTCTGATCTCTTGTTTCACCTAGACTACTTCGTTATGAGGGACTTCTTGCCTGATCAAGTTCTTAACTATCTTCTTTTTGTATTTTACTCACAAAACTAACCTGCCTGTTATCTTGTGCTTCAGATCATTTAGTTACACACTAACTAACACTCACTATTTGGTTCTTCAGTTCCTTTAGTTACACATTAATTAATTCATTTTAAAGAATGAACAAGTCTCACTAAAACCCTATAGTATAGCTTTCAGAAGAATTTACATCTCACTCATCTCTCCTCTGGGAGAAGGCGTCATATTGGATGGTATTATTAACACTGTCAGAAAGATATGGGAAAGTTCAGTTTAGTTTAGTTCAGTTCAGTCGCTCAGTTGTGTCCGACTCTTTGCAACCCCATGAATCGCAGCACACCAGGCCTCCGTGTCCATCACCAACTCCTGGAGTTCACTCAGACTCACGTCCATCGAGTCGGTGATGCCATCCAGCCATCTCATCCTCTGTCGTCCCCTTCTCCTCCTGCCCCCAATCCCTCCCAGCATCAGAGTCCTTTCCAATGAGTCAACTCTTCACCTGAGGTGGCCAAAGTACTGGAATTTCAGCTTTAGCATCATTCCTTCCAAAGAACACTACTTCAGAATGGACTGGTTGGGTCTCCTTACAGTCCAAGGGACTCTCAAGAGTCTTCTCCAACACTACAGTTCAAAATCATCAATTCTTCCACACTCAGCTTTCTTCACAGTCCAACTCTCACATCCATACATGACTACTGGAAAAATCCTTGCCTTGACTAGATGGACCTTTGTTGGCAAAGTAATGTCTCTGCTTTTGAATATGCTATCTAGGTTGGTTATAACTTTCCTTCCAAGGAGTAAGCGTCTTTTAATTTTGATCATATTTTGTCAGTATCTCACAAATAACCTCGTATAGTTTATTTTCAGCTTTCCTCAGAAAATACTGATGCTATGCTGGGGACAGAGATTAATGAGAAATCGTGAAACTATTGAACTGTTCATATATATATATATGAACACACACACACACACACACACACACACACACACACACAAACACATATTCCTTTCTACGGTCCAGGCAAGTTTTATCAAACTGTGGTTGTAGATTTTGGGGTGCTTCTAAAAAGTGTCAGTCTCTGAGTCATAGTCTAGACCTGTTAAATCAGAATTTCTGAATATAGTAACCAGAAATCTTTATTTTAAACTATCTCAAGTGGTACCCATGCGTGTTAAATTGAAGACCCAAATTTGAAACTTTTATTTTTCATGTTTAAAAATATCTATGATAACTTTTTTGAAGATAAGTTTCAATATCCCCTTATCCAGATGATCCAAATGTCATTTATTTTTCCTCTTGCATTATAAATGGGCTTTGGGACCACGTGACATGAAAGCACAGTTTAGTCAATAGGAATGTATGGTGAATTCTAGATTACTTACCAAGGCTTATCAAAAGTCTACCTACATAATAGGCAGAGCCAGCTTTCGTTTTATCACAAATTATTTGGTTAAGAAAGACAAAAGATGTTAAATGAGAGGATAGAAGCAGGTGATCTTTTAATCTTGTTTCAGCTCTAGAAAAAAAGAATCTTTCATTATCCCACACATTACTTGAGTTAAATCCACTAAAGAATAAATACAACAGAACTAAATATTTTATTTGTATCTCTATGCAAATATATTATGGAAATTCTAGACCTTTAGATTTTCCATTTGAGTTTCTCTTCTAGCAAGGGTAAAGTGAAGTCGCTCAGTCGTGTCCGACTCTTTGTGATCCCATGGACTGTAGCCTACCAGACTCCTCTGTCCATGGGATTTTCCAGGCAATAGTCCTGGAGTGGATTGCCATTTCCTTCTCCAGGGGATCTTCCCAACCCAGGGATCGAACCCAGGTCTCCCGCGTTGTAGACAGATGCTTTACCGTCTGAGCCACCAGAGAAGTCACCATAGCAAGGGTAAGGGAATTAAATTTATTCTTTTAAGTGAATAGTGTTGAATGCTTACTAGATAGCAGGAACAATGTTAAGATCCGGAGATGGAGAAGAAACAAAGACTTCATACCTGCTCTCATGAAGCTGTTGATAATTCTAGGATATAATTATTTTTGAAGTTAATTTTGAATGATATTGAAGTACAGTTGCAATAAGTATGAGAGTGGTAATCAGGCTGCTCTTAGGGGTCAAGGAAGGGTGCCTTCAGGAACAACATTTCATCACCATCCTGAAGAATGAACAAGAGGTAGATTTCCAGGAAGAGAGTAAGGTAGAGTATTTCTGGCAGAAATAGCATCATTGAAGAGCCTGTCCTTTCCTTTGTGAATGACTTTTTTTTTTTTTTGGAGGGTTCATATGAGGCACAGCACATATTTTGTAAGTAAACTTTATAGTTTTAGTTGTACATAATCAATTCCTTACTTTCTACTTCCAAATTTGTCAGATAACCAAAGTCTAAGGTTAAATACAAATATGTAAGAATTTATAATAATAATGATGATGTGTTTAGAGTGCTTGCTGTGTGCTAATTACTGCTCTTAGTATATTTATGAATTACTTTTTTCCATTTTTACAACAACTCAATGAGATTTTCAAAGGCAAAACACACTGTGCATTTCATGTAATTATTTATAGAGATTATTAGAGAAGGCCTTGAGATAGCAGAGAATTTTAAAAGCAAGAAAATACATTTATTACTGCTAGGAAAATTATAAAATAATTTTGTAGCATCTCTGCAGTACAGNACACACACACACACAAACACATATTCCTTTCTACGGTCCAGGCAAGTTTTATCAAACTGTGGTTGTAGATTTTGGGGTGCTTCTAAAAAGTGTCAGTCTCTGAGTCATAGTCTAGACCTGTTAAATCAGAATTTCTGAATATAGTAACCAGAAATCTTTATTTTAAACTATCTCAAGTGGTACCCATGCGTGTTAAATTGAAGACCCAAATTTGAAACTTTTATTTTTCATGTTTAAAAATATCTATGATAACTTTTTTGAAGATAAGTTTCAATATCCCCTTATCCAGATGATCCAAATGTCATTTATTTTTCCTCTTGCATTATAAATGGGCTTTGGGACCACGTGACATGAAAGCACAGTTTAGTCAATAGGAATGTATGGTGAATTCTAGATTACTTACCAAGGCTTATCAAAAGTCTACCTACATAATAGGCAGAGCCAGCTTTCGTTTTATCACAAATTATTTGGTTAAGAAAGACAAAAGATGTTAAATGAGAGGATAGAAGCAGGTGATCTTTTAATCTTGTTTCAGCTCTAGAAAAAAAGAATCTTTCATTATCCCACACATTACTTGAGTTAAATCCACTAAAGAATAAATACAACAGAACTAAATATTTTATTTGTATCTCTATGCAAATATATTATGGAAATTCTAGACCTTTAGATTTTCCATTTGAGTTTCTCTTCTAGCAAGGGTAAAGTGAAGTCGCTCAGTCGTGTCCGACTCTTTGTGATCCCATGGACTGTAGCCTACCAGACTCCTCTGTCCATGGGATTTTCCAGGCAATAGTCCTGGAGTGGATTGCCATTTCCTTCTCCAGGGGATCTTCCCAACCCAGGGATCGAACCCAGGTCTCCCGCGTTGTAGACAGATGCTTTACCGTCTGAGCCACCAGAGAAGTCACCATAGCAAGGGTAAGGGAATTAAATTTATTCTTTTAAGTGAATAGTGTTGAATGCTTACTAGATAGCAGGAACAATGTTAAGATCCGGAGATGGAGAAGAAACAAAGACTTCATACCTGCTCTCATGAAGCTGTTGATAATTCTAGGATATAATTATTTTTGAAGTTAATTTTGAATGATATTGAAGTACAGTTGCAATAAGTATGAGAGTGGTAATCAGGCTGCTCTTAGGGGTCAAGGAAGGGTGCCTTCAGGAACAACATTTCATCACCATCCTGAAGAATGAACAAGAGGTAGATTTCCAGGAAGAGAGTAAGGTAGAGTATTTCTGGCAGAAATAGCATCATTGAAGAGCCTGTCCTTTCCTTTGTGAATGACTTTTTTTTTTTTTTGGAGGGTTCATATGAGGCACAGCACATATTTTGTAAGTAAACTTTATAGTTTTAGTTGTACATAATCAATTCCTTACTTTCTACTTCCAAATTTGTCAGATAACCAAAGTCTAAGGTTAAATACAAATATGTAAGAATTTATAATAATAATGATGATGTGTTTAGAGTGCTTGCTGTGTGCTAATTACTGCTCTTAGTATATTTATGAATTACTTTTTTCCATTTTTACAACAACTCAATGAGATTTTCAAAGGCAAAACACACTGTGCATTTCATGTAATTATTTATAGAGATTATTAGAGAAGGCCTTGAGATAGCAGAGAATTTTAAAAGCAAGAAAATACGTTTATTACTGCTAGGAAAATTATAAAATAATTTTGTAGCATCTCTGCAGTACAGTAGTCACTCAACCATGACTTACTCTTCTCTCTGCATATCCATTTAATCCTTTTAAGAGAATGGAAAAGTAGCCCCTATTTGGCCAGTATTAAGTACCAGGCAGGCATTGGTGCTGAGTAGGAGGCTACTATGACTCGATGGACATCGTGAGTATATGCTGGGTGAAAATGAGCCCTTGTGGACCTGAATTAGGTATTATTAGAGTTTTAGAGTCTTTCATATTTTTCAGGAATCTGTTGTAAAATGTTAAATTTCTTAGAATGAAGAAATACCTGAAGCAATGGCACCTCTAAGGGATTAGTAAAATAACAGAATTAATTGAAAATTTTTTTCAAATTTAGTATTTACAGACTGGATTGGTAGCCTTTTCAGGCCCAGTAGTAAGCTCTGTGATAGCTTTGTGAATGCCATCACCCTGTACAAGCTTCACTTTTTTATCCTTGTAAGTGGCCTTACACTATTCACATTTTGAGCCATGAGAAACAATACTAAGGAAAGTTTCATTGTTTAGGCAATATAGCCACATCAAACCCAGGGTCTGACAAACCTAGTACCAACGCGACCTTCACAAGCTTCTCGGCACCTCCCTTTCTTCATCAGTACAATAAACATAATATTATCACTACCATAATATTAATACGTATCATAAGATTTTTGTGAAGATCCATTCATTCATTTATTTATTCAACACATTTTTAAGAGCACCTACTCTGTGTCAGGCACTATCGCTCTTTTCAGTGAAGGAAAGAAAGACAGTAAACCAAAAAAAAGAAAAGAAAGAAAATAATAGAATATGGAGATATTTAACTTGAGAGGGACAGGAATATTTTAAATAGTATATGTAGGGAAGATATCACTAATAAAATGGCACTTGGGCAAAGACCTAAAAGAAATTAGTGAGTAAGTCTTACAGGGGTGGAGGGAATTGGGATCATACTGGTGGAAGGAAGAGCAGAGGCAGAATCCTTTCCAAGAGAATTTGTGACATATTCATAGAACTTCAAGGAAGCCATCATGGTAGAGCTGTGTGAGCAAGGGGGAGAATTTTGCAGAGATAAGTTCAGAAAGATATCAGGATAAGAGCATTTAAGAGCCTTGTAGAACATTATAAGGCTTTTATACCTGTCTTTTANTAATATTATCACTACCATAATATTAATACGTATCATAAGATTTTTGTGAAGATCCATTCATTCATTTATTCATTCAACACATTTTTAAGAGCACCTACTCTGTGTCAGGCACTATGGCTCTTTTCAGTGGAGGAAAGAAAGACAGTAAACAAAAAAAAAAAGAAAAGAAAGAAAATAATAGAATATGGAGAAATTTAACTTGAGAGGGACAGAAATATTTTAAATAGTATATGTAGGGAAGATATCACTAATAAAATGGCACTTGGGCAAAGACCTAAAAGAAATTAGTGAGTAAGTCTTACAGGGGTGGAGGGAATTGGGATCATACTGGTGGAAGGAAGAGCAGAGGCAGAATCCTTTCCAAGAGAATTTGTGACATATTCATAGAACTTCAAGGAAGCCATCATGGTAGAGCTGTGTGAGCAAGGGGGAGAATTTTGCAGAGATAAGTTCAGAAAGATATCAGGATAAGAGCANTGCAGGGGTGGAGGGAGTTGGGATCATATTGGTGGAAGGAAGAGCAGACGCAGAATCCTTTCCAAGAGAATTTGTGACGTATTCATAGAACTTCAAGGAGGCCATCATGGTAGAGCTGTGTGAGCAAGGGGGAGAATTTTGCAGAGATAAGTTCGGAAAGATATCAGGATAAGAGCATTTAAGAGCCTTGTAGAACATTATAAGGCTTTTATACCTGTCTTTTANAAGTCTTGCAGGGGTGGAGGGAGTTGGGATCATATTGGTGGAAGGAAGAGCAGACGCAGAATCCTTTCCAAGAGAATTTGTGACGTATTCATAGAACTTCAAGGAGGCCATCATGGTAGAGCTGTGTGAGCAAGGGGGAGAATTTTGCAGAGATAAGTTCAGAAAGATATCAGGATAAGAGCATTTAAGAGCCTTGTAGAACATTATAAGGCTTTTATACCTGTCTTTTACCGTATATTGTCACATTTAAGATGGTGTTACTTTCATCATTATTGTATATGTTCTGTGCTGTTCTCAGTTCCATGCAACTCTTTGCAGCCCCATGGATGGTATCCCACCAGGCTCCTCTGTCCATGGAATTCTCCAGGCAGAAATACTGGAGTGGGTTGCCAGGGGATCTTTCTGGCCCAGGGATTGAACCCATGTCTCTTATATCTTTCATTAGCAGGCAGATTCTTTACTAGTGAGCCACCTGGGAAGCCCATTATTCCATAATTGACTAAGAACAAAAAACAAACCTTCCATATAAACAGTAGTATAGTTTTCCAGTTAAATATTTTTATTTTCTATTTATTGAAAGAGTTCATTTAGCTTTATTTAGACAAAGATTCATCTTTATGCCATTCTGGCCTGCCACTGGGTCTTGTTGCAAACACAGTAGCTTCTAATTTAAACATTGGATCATAACAGAGACTTATTGAAGATGTAAACTCAAGCTATGTAGTCCTAATGGCACCTATAATTCAGTTGAAGTGATGACGCTGTGAGCAGCTATGACCAGGTTTATTCATGACTAAGCTACAAGAACTGCATCACACAGAGAAGGCCATGGCACCCCACTCCAGTACCTTGCCTGGAAAGTCCCACGGACAGAGGAGCCTGGTAGGCTGCAGTCCATGGGGTCGCGAGGAGTTGGAAAGGACTGAGCAACTCACCTTCACGCATTGGAGAAGGAAATGGCAGCCCACTCCAGTGTTCCTGCCTGGAGAATCCCAGGCCAGGGAGCCTGGTGGGCTGCCATCTGTGGGGTTGCACAGAGTCGGACACGACTGAAGCGACTTAGCAGCAGCAGCAGCTGCATCACAACTGCCAGATGTTTGACAGCAAACACCAGACAACTTTTGATTTCATAGATGACAGTGTGTTAGTTGCTCAGTCATGTCTGACTTTTCGTGATTCCATGGACTGTAGCCCGTCAGGCTCATCTGTCCATGGGAATCCCCAGGCAAGAAAACTGGAGTGCCATTTCCTTCTCCAGAGGATCTTCCTGACCCAGGGATCAAACCTGGGTCTCTAGCATNGTGTGTTAGTTGCTCAGTCATGTCTGACTTTTCGTGATTCCATGGACTGTAGCCCGTCAGGCTCATCTGTCCATGGGAATCCCCAGGCAAGAAAACTGGAGTGCCATTTCCTTCTCCAGAGGATCTTCCTGACCCAGGGATCAAACCTGGGTCTCTAGCATTGCAGACACATTTTTTTATTGTCTGAGCCACCAGGGAAGCCCCTATATATATAAAGTAATTTTTATTATCAGTTAAATATTGGTCTAGATGCAGTAGAATTTCAGAGGAAAGGTCATTGAGAAAAGGGGTAATAATTTACTTCCAGAATCATATTTGCACCCACGAAGAGAACAGATTGACTGAAATGAGCAAAGGTAGAGGCAGAGAGTGGGCAGGAAGTTTAATTACAGGGATTCAGAGAGATGGTGGTGATTTGACTTCACATGGGAGTTCAGAAATAGTATGACACGGTTAGGTTCTTCTGTGTTTTGAAGGTAGAACTGACAAAGTTCTTGATAATTGGATATGGGGAAGGAGAGAAAGAGAAAAATCAGAATGACTCTTGGGTTTTGTCTTAAAATTGGGAAGACTGTGGGCAGTCGGTTTAAGGTCCATAGAGAAGGTCAGGAGTCTGATTTTAGACATGATACATTTGAAAATTATTACTCATTCAAATAGAAATGTTGAGCAGGGAGTTAGAAAATGGGTCTCAATTTTGGAGAAGTATAGTCTAGAGATACAAAATTGACGTAAAATGACTTCATCCTAGAATAGGTGCTGTTTAATACCATGAAACAGGGTAGCATCACCTAGGGCAGTGTTTCTCAATATTTTTGGTGCTATCCACACTTAAAATAACATTTTACATCAGGAAGGTACACAGACCTAAGCACTGGAAAAAGATGTATTGCTCCATGGTAACTTTATTTTACTATGTGTGATACATTTTGTTTTTCTTGTCTCCTTTTCTATTTTTGTTCAAAAACCACAAGTTACTACATGCTTCTCACCTTGAAAAACAATGGCCCTCAATGAGAATGAGAATAGAGAACATGTGAGTTCCAAGGGCTCAACCTTGTAGTTCTTCAGCATTCAAAAGTCTAATTCATATAGTATATGCAAGAATTTTCAACTATGCCTAACTCAAAATGTTAAGTTTTTAAACAAGTTTTATTATCAAAATTATTCCCTCCTCCAAACATCCTTTGATTTACTTATATCAATCTTACAGTTAGAGGGCTCAGGCTATGTGTGTCTGTGCGTCAGTCACTCAGTCGTGTCTGACTCATTGCGACCTTATGGACTCTAGTCCACCAGGCTCCTCTGTCCATGGAATTCTCCAGGCTAGAGTACTGGCTGCTGCTGCTAAGTCACTTCAGTCGTGTCTGACTCTGTGCGACCCCATAGATGGCAGCCCACCAGACTTCCCCACCCCTGGGATTCTCCAGGCAAGAACACTGGAGTGGGTTGCCATTTCCTTCTCCGATGCATGAAAGCGAAAAGTGAAAGTGAAGTTGCTCAGTTGTGCCCGACTCTTAGCAACCCCATGGACTGCAGCCTACCAGGCTCCTCTGTCCATGGATTTTCTAGGCAAGAGTACTGGAGTGGGTGTCATTCCCTTCTCCAGGGGGTCTTCCAGACCCAGGGATGGAACTCAGGTCTCCTGCATTACAGGCAGATTCTTTATTGTCTGAGCCAGTAAGGAAGCCCTCAGGCTATAGTATATAGAAAAAGAAATAGGTAATATGTTCGTTTTCTATGGTGTATAAGGACTAATCACAAATTTGGTAAGTTAAACAGCATACGTTTATTATTTCAGTTTTGATGACTTAGAAATCTGAGTACAGTTTAGCTGAGTTTTCTCTTTCAGGATCCCCAGCTAAATTCTACGTGTTTGCCAGGACTGGAGTCTCATCAGAAGCTCATCTGGGGAAATATCCAATTCATAGATTCTCAAGGTGTGGGCAGTATTCATTTCTTTAGAACTGTAGGACTGAAATCCTCAGTTGTGGGCTATCTGATAAGGGTCAGTCTCCACTCCTAGATGCCACTCCTGTTTCTGTTCCTTGACCCTCTCCATACAATTCAGAGCATATGTCTTACTTGTTCAAGCATAGCAGGTGAATTTTTCAAGCTCGAGTTCACTAACAGGACTTCCTTCATGGCTCAGATGGTAAAGAATCTGTCCACAATGCAGGAGACCTGGGTTTGATCCCTGGATTGAGAAGATCCCCTGGAGGAGGGCATGGCAACCCATGCCAGTATTCTTGCCTGAAGAATCCAGTGGGCAGAGAACTGTGGTAGGCGACAGTCCTTGGGGTTGCAAAGAGTGACTAGGTACACAGTCTGCTAAGATGGACTCATATATTGTAACACAGTCAGGAGAATGACAACACACTACCTTTGCCAAACACCATAATACAATCAAGGAGTGACTGTCACTTTTTTCCTACTCTGTTGGTGAAAAGCACCTCATTTGTTATGCCCTTAAGGGGAAAGGACTATAGAAGGACCTGACTGGAGGTCACCTTAAGTTGTGTCTTCCTGCCTTTGTCCTTTTCATTCAGGTATTCCTCGCAACCTGACACTTGTAGAAAAGAGTGAAATCACTGGTTCTCATCTTGGTTACAAAATAGGGGAGCACAAACTAAGGGCCAGGAAGACATGAGCTCTACTGAGTACTTTCACTGTTCTCTGATGAATCTGACAATATAATTACCCTATCAAACCCTTGTTTTCCCATCTTTAAGATGATGATGGTAGGGCTTTTCCTGCGTCTTTTCTCATAGGATTCTCATGAGTATGATATGAAATAATTTATATAAAGTTGAATTTTGAGCTATGCAGTAGTGACAATATAAAAATGATAAGGTGACACTATTCTATGTGGTGATGATTACACTTTAATTCTCTGAACTCTCATTAGTCACCTGAGCAAATACAGCAATATTATCAATGACCTGTAGCAGTTCACCGTGCTCTAAACCTTATCCATAGCAAGCTCTCAAATATTTATTGAGTGAATAAAGTATGTTTTTCTCTTTTTGGTTTTTAACGAGTTTTGTCTATCTTGAGAGCCATAGATAGTTTTACCTTCTTTTATAAAGTATGTTTGATTTTTAAAGCAAACCACAAGTGTTGCACAGTTTGTACTAAAGGACTACTTTATTGCTTTTTTTTATTGCCTAAAAAATGCAACAAAAGTTTAAAATTAATAACAGTAACAGGGAATAGGGGTAATAAAAGTTATGTTTCTTGCTTCAGAAGCAACTCACTTTCCATTTGCTTATTAAAATATGAGAAAACTTTCTGGTGGCTTATCAAGGGAGTAGAAAAAAGGAGAGAGAGAAAGAGAATTGTTTAAACTGGAAGCTTAAATTTGCTGCTCAGCATCTTTCAGTCGAGAACAAAATTGGGAATTTGCCTGATTTGGATGGTTCCTCAACTACCAGAAGACCCACAGTCATTTTGGGGAGAAGAAAGCAACAATGAAACATTAGGGGAGAAACAGATTAGAGCAGAGCAAATCTGGATACCATGACTATTTCATGGGATCGTGTCAGTTGGTCAAAGTGCTAAAATGACCACTCTACAAAATCTTATATAATATACAGAGCTGAATCCCCAGGAGAGAAAGATATTTTTCTTTGCAAGACAGTATCCCTTTTGTATTTGTTTAAATTTTTAAAGTTTCATCAAATACATCTTCCAGGGCTCATCACTTAATAGCATCTTGTCAATAGTTCCCACTTATGCCTGTCACTGATCTATCTAGTGCTGAGTTTTATGCCCTTTTAGCGTCTCAATCAATCTCCTGAAAATGATATTAACACAATCCAGACTTGCCTTTCACCATCCACTACTTCCAAATACATAGTCTTCTTTCAATTGAAATTCATTTCAGTAAACGCCAATTTCTAACCTTTCAACCTAGCTCTTGCTCAGTCCACTTTCCCTTCTTTATCACCACAAGGACAAGAGCATCCACATGTAGCCCGTGCTGTGGGCCCACAGTGCACCAACATGTATCTGAACTATTTAACTTTCATTCAGGGAAGAATTCTGGTGCATTTATGAAACTTTTCTGCCTTGGAGCCTCTCCTGGTGGCTGAGTGGTAAAGAGTCTACCTGCCCATGCAGGAGATGCTGGAGATGGAGATTCAAAACTGGGGCAGGAAGTTCCCCTGGAGGAGGGCATGGCAACTCACTCCAGTATTCTTGCCTGGAGAATCCCATGGACAGATGAGCCTGGTAGGCTACAGTCCATAGTGTCGCAAAGAGTTGGACACCACTGAGCATGCATGCAGAGTCTGCCTTGGAACATTGATTTAAAGTACCTTGTGAAGCCCTACTGAACTGTACACTTTAAAATGGGGAAGATGGTGAGATTTCTGTTTTGTATCCTTTGCCACAATTTGAGAAAATGAAAACTATAAATACAAAAAAAAATAATAAAGTGCCTTGTGAGATGAAGGCAGGATTATTCTGATATAATATATTTGGCACATTTTTTTTGATATTGCTGAGAAAGGATTTTTGTAATTACTCCCTCTTGCAAGCAAGAAGTGAAGGAGGGCAACAGATACAATACACTCAGGCTCGGTGGAGATGAGGTTTCCCATTTAGTGGTAAAAGAAAGTATTTTTCAGTAGGTAATTCAGGTCAAAACACTGAAACCTTTGCCACTGATCTGAGGAGCTTAGATTCTACCCCAAAGAAATGGAATCACTGACAGTTCAGGGATTATGAGGAACTGTGAAAAAAAGTAAACAGATACTCCTGAGTGGTTTATCCTATGATTCAAATATCTTGAGACCAGTGTTACTCTGAAGATAGTTATTCTCATGCTGGTGTGAGGTGCTAAGGTTGGGTAGAATTAGAAGTGAGAAAGACAAATGGATGTGAGAGGTGTAGCAGAGAAAAATGACCAGAGTTAGCGATGGAAGCGACAAATGTATGAGATGTGGCTAGAATGTGGATCCTAAGAAAAGCAAAAATACAAAAGCTTTTGTGGAAACTGTCTTAAAGGCGAGTTTTTAGAAATGGAAAAATAATATGTTTATACTACAGGTCAGTGTAAACTTTGCATGTATGTACAAGAAGACAGTATGTAACAGAGGTGCCTCTTTGTTTTATACTCTGTGGTTTTTGACTTTTTATTTTGCTTAAAGCTATGTGAGACTTTGCATTAGTCCAGTATCTAAAGTGGTTTGGATAGTGGTTTGAATAGCACCCCTTCAAAATTCATGTGAGCGTTGGACCATAAAGAAGCCTGAGTGCTGAAGAATTGATGCTTTTGAATTGTGGTGCTGGAAAAGACTCTTGAGAGTCCCTTGGACAGCAAGGAGATCAAATCAATTGATCCTAAAGGAAATTAGCCTTGAATATTCATTGGAATAATATTTTTGAACTCAACATCAGAAAACTAAGATCATGGTCTTCGGTCTCTCACTTCATGGCAAATAGATGGGGAAACAATGGAAACAGTGAGAATCTTTATTTTTTGGCACTCTGAAATCACTGCAGATGGTGACTATAGCCATGAAATTAAAAGACTCTTGCTCCTTGGAAGAAAAGCTATGACCAACCTACACAGCATATTGAAAAGAAGAGACATTACTTTGCCAACAAAGGCTCCTCTAGTTAAAGCTGTGGTTTTTCCAGTAGTCATGTATGGATGTGAGAGTTGGACTATAAAGAAAGCTGAGCCTGAGGAATTGATGGTTTTGAATGGTGGTATTTGAGAAGACTCTTGAGATTCCCTTGGCCTGCAAGGAGATTCGACCAGTCAATTCTAAAATAAATCACTCCTGAATATTCATTAGAAGGACCGATGCTGAAGCTGAAACTCCAATACTTCGGCCACCTGATGCGAAGAGCTGACTCACTAGAAAAGACCCGATGCTAGGAAAGATTGAGGGCAGGAGGAGAAGAGGATGATAGAGGATGAGATGATTGGATGCCATCACTGACTAGATGGACATGAGTTTGAGTGAGCTCCGGAGATGGACAGAGAAGCCTGGCGTGATGCAGTCCATGGGGTTGCAAATAGTCTGACATGACTGAACAACTGAACTGAGCAGAACTGATTCATTGGAAGGACTGATGCTGAAGCTGGAGCTCCAATTCTTTGGCCACCTGATGTGAAGAGCTGACTCATTAGAAAAGACCCTGGTGCTGGGAAAGACTCAAGGCAGAAGGAGAAGGGGGTGACAGAGGATTAGATGGTTGGATGATACCACCTACTCAATGGACATGAGTTTGAGCAAACTCTGAGAGATAGTGAAGGACAGAGAAGCCTGGCATGCTGCAGTCCATGAGGTCACAAAGAGTTGGACACAACGGAGCTACCGAACAATAGCATCAAAATTCATGTCCACCTAAAACGTCAAAATATGACCTTATTTGGAACTAGGTTCTCTGTAGATGTAATTAGTTAAGATGAGTCATGCTCTATGAGGGTGGACTTTATATCCAAGGACTGGCATCCTTACAGGACAAGGAGAGAATACAGAGATGCACCTGTGGGGGAGAATGCCATGTGAAGATAGAGGCAGGCTGTGGTGTGAGGCAGCTGCAAGTCCAGGAACACCAGGTACTGCTGAGAGCCACCCGAAGCTAGGAAGAGGCCAAGGAAAATTCTTCCCTAGACTTCAGAGGGAGAATGGCCCTGATGACAGCTTGGTTTCAGACTTCAAGCCTCCAGAATTGTGGCAGAATACAGTTCTCTCCTTTCAAGCCACTAAGTCTATGGTAGCTTGTTATAAACACTGTACTTAGTGCTCCGTTTGGATGAGTTTACAGAAATCGATCATGGAGGGCTTATCATTGTATGTTTTCTAAATGAGGAAACCAAGGATTTGAAGAACACAGTGGTAGTAACTCATGGAGATGGAATTCTTGTAATTAGAGTTTAACTCAGATCCACCAAGCAAAGGCCCTCCCCTCCATTCCTTCAGCTTCAGAGCAACTCCCAGGAAATAAATATATTGCAAGGTTTAAGGGGCTCTGAAAAAAGCATTTTGGGTTGAGTGATCAGAATCAGGACTAGGTCCGGGGTTCCTGTACCGGGGAAGCCACCTTATTCCTGTGCTTCAACTTCTTAGGTTTCTCTGGGCCTCTGAGTCTTTCGGGATTACTTCATTTTGTTTTCACCTTTCCCAATTCTCCAGTCTTTAGTAACTAAAGATTTTTATAATCTCTAATTTTTTTTTTTTTTTTACACAGGGACATAAGTTCTGTGGGTGTTTTAAAATACACACACTTCATAATCTTGGAGTCTCAGTGAAGCAATATGCAAAATATTTAAGCTTTTTTAATGATTTCTTCTTAATTTATCATAATGTATTTGATGGAATGCAAATCCACACTTTGGAGTTTCTCCTGTTTATAGAAGATGTATGCTAGCAAGTGAACTTTTTTCCTTTGGAAGGAGAAATATCACCAAGATTGAATAGAAAGCTTTAAACATGTCTTTCATAGCCATGCTTATAGTATATATTGAAGGTAAATTCAAGTTTTAACTTGCCAAGTTTCCCCCATTATAAATATTTAGCATATACATTATTGGATTTATAAGTCGGTGAATTGATAATCTGATCAGTTAAATTTTTATTTATTGCTGATCTCCATATTACTATAAATGCTTTGGAAGTCTCATTTTTCATTTGCATGTCTCTTTTTTAAAAATACTTCATTTATGGGACTTAAAATTTCTGAGTGGGGTTGGAAGGCAAATTGTCTTCTATTTGTTGTCTACTCTGAATTGTTTTAATACTAGAAAAACACATTGGTTCAAAATACAATCAATGGTTACTGATTAAGGGCCTACTATTGGCCAGACACTATTCTAGATATTGAAGATACATCGAACAGGAGAGTAAAATATGGTTATATGCTTATGTATATGCATGCATAAGAGATTAACTTGATTAATTCTAACATATAAAAGAAATAGTAAAACAAAGTTGTTTTAGGGAAATTTTGTACATAATATTAGTGACTTCTGTTTTAAACCACCATAACTCATGCTTTGATTTTCTGACACAGTGGAATAGAATGTGAGCTACAAATTTCACCCCATGTAATTTAAAATTTTCTAGCAACCATGCTTGAAAAATGCATTAAAAAGAAATGAATATATTAAATATATTAAAGCATATAGTAACTATTGTATTTAACCCAATATAGCCAAATACTATCATTTCAGCAAAGAATTAACATAAAAATTATTCATGAGATCATACTTTTTGTACCAAGCATTGGAATTCAATGTATATTTCACAAATACAATATATCTCAATTTGGACTAACCACATTTAAGATGCTCAAAGCCACATGTGGCTAGTGGTGACTATAGGATACAATACCTATCTAATGCCTTGGATTTTTCCTTGCCTTTTTCATTTAAAATGGGGACATCCTATCTTTTCTGCCCCCTCTTGTTCAATAGTCTATAAATGGAAAAGATGGGGGGAGAAAAGCAAGGATTTATACTGTTATTTTCTTTGGTATTCCAATAGAGGCACAAATTATAGGATGTATTAAAAGGACATTTAAAAAATATAAAGCTAAAAATGTTCATAACTTCCTTAGAAAAATATAAAGTTTGGATAGTAGAAGTAGTTAATAAAATCTCTTGATATATTATTTTCTGAAAATAACTAGGTGAATGATATTTTTAGGTTTGGAAATTTAAAGGAATTTGGAAAAGGCATCAAAGCCATGGTATGAACCTTGACAGATTCTTGGCCAGCAACCAAGGGATTTTTCTCGTTGGAGCAGCTCTGAAGAGGAATTTTATCATATAACCTGTAACTGTTTTCTTTCCAATATCTACTGCATTGAGTCTCAGATGATATTTTTTTTCTTTTTCTCTGACAGAATTCAGTACTATTTTATGTATAATTTAGATTGTATTATTACTAGATGGCTTAAAGGGAAAATAGTTTTTTTGCAATTCTTAGTTTCATTTGATTCTTGATTAGTTAATAGGTTTGATGAGTGTTATATAGTTGTTAATATTACAATGAAACCTGGCACTGAAATCTGGAGAATGAAGAGAAATGGAGTTACTTTGTAATTCTGTCTCTAATACTTTATAAAATCATAATCAAAGGACAGGTTATTTTCAATCCTAAATTTTTACTTCAGAAGTGCTCAAATGGTATGAAACTGTATGGACTTTGCATCTTGGGTCCCACTAGGATTACGAGTTTCCTCATTGTGAAATGGGAACCATACTACCTTCATCGTAGAACTGTTCAGTGGATTAAATGAAATAAATATGTGATATACGGCATTTTGGGCTTCCCCAGTGGCTCAACTCTAAATCCGCCTTAAGTGCAGGAGACACAGAAGATGTAGGTTCAGTCCCTTCTTGGGGAGGAGCCCCTGGAGGAGGGCATGGCAACCCACTCCAGTAGTCTTGCCTGGGAATCCCATAGACAGAGGAGCCCAGCAGGCTGCAGTCCTTAGGATTGCGAAGAGTCGGACAAGACTGAAGCTGCTGAACAGGCATGAACACATACAGCATTTAAGATTATCAAAGCGTTGTGTGAATATTAGTAAAGGTTAATTACTCCTTCTCCCTTATCATAACCACAGCTTATCTTTTTCTGTTAAAAACAACAAGAAAACAAAAACCAAGTTCTTTCCTCAAGCTGAGCAACAGGAGATGAAACATTTTCTTTTTCCTTCTTAAGAACACTGATTTTAAAAAAAGGACTTGGTTTTAAAATATCCATCAAGAACAAAATCCTGTTCCTATGGTTTATGTAGGCATATAAAATTTTAAGTGAAAAGTGCAAAATAACATGTATTTAGGTTCTTGGATCATGACTGATTAAGTAATCAAAACATCAAAATTGAAAATTTTAAAGATAAAAATACTGCTCTTTGTCAACATATTAATCAAAAGACAGCCACTGAGGAATTAACTCAATAAAAATCATAAAAGAATAGTCATTATAGTCTTAGAATAGCTGATGTACAATTTTTTGAAGAGAAATACAAACTAAATTATTGTTTGCATTTCTTCTGTTTCGCACCTCCCATTTATCATTGGCGAGGACAGTATTTTAAGCTAGTTAAAATAAAATATTGTCTGTCATTTAAATTGCTTTAAATCCTCTTCACTAGGACCTTAAATGCCCCAGTAGGACATCTTAGCATAACTAGATGTTTTCCGTCTTTTAATTACTATGACTAATTTTTTACAGCTCAGTTACAAACCCTTGAAAATAATGAATATGGTGACACAATCTTAATTATAATGGTGCAAATAGCACCACTCTAATACAGTGTGAGACTTACATTGAAAAGGAATTTCTCCGGAATTGAAGCTCTTCTGATTGCTTTCCACATCACGTTTTAAACAAACACTGTGGTGCTTTAGCCATTACTTGGTTGCCTAGGATACACAGTTAATGTAGCCCTAAGATACTGCTACCAGTTAAGCTTTGAGGCCATNCTTACATTGAAAAGGAATTTCTCCGGAATTGAAGCTCTTCTGATTGCTTTCCACATCACGTTTTAAACAAACACTGTGGTGCTTTAGCCATTACTTGGTTGCCTAGGATACACAGTTAATGTAGCCCTAAGATACTGCTACCAGTTAAGCTTTGAGGCCATGCCTGGAAGTGCTGCACGTAGCTGCTTCTTTAATATATTAGATAAATTTAACAGAGACACTTTGGGAGAAATGCATTTTGATTAATGAAATAACCAACTATTTTTGAGTAGTTACGCTGATAATAGTTATTTTTATTTTAATGTAATTTTCTGTGAGACGCTATAAGTGACTGTTTTTAAAACAAATGCAAAATTGATTCAGTGACGTAATTCTCAGGCCATTGTCCAGGAATATAATTTTTTTTTTTTTTGGTTACTGAGATACTGAGAAAGATAACTAGCTATTCACAGGGAGTCATTTCTATAAACTTTTTCTTTTGATAGTTTCTTGTATTGTTACATTGTTATTTAGTCTGTGTGACATATTACAGTTTATTTTTATTAAGATATTAAAAGGTTCATATATTATCATAAAATATTATTACAATAAAAATAAACATTGGCCAGATATTTGTAACCAAGTAATTAATGAGAATATAGATGCAACCACTGAAATGTACATAAATTTTAACATTTGGTATATAAATTACCATATCTTTCAGATTAACAAGTTATCTTTCAGTTCCTCTAATAGTACATTTTAAATATTTCACCAAATGTGAATTTGGGATTAAATGTAAGATGGAAGTAGAAAGTTGTTTTAAATCATAGGAAAATTTTGGGTTAACTGATTTTTAAAATTGATAATGATCTTGCCTTATTCCTATGGAAAATTGAATTGTCCTCTTGGCTGATTTGAATGCAAATCGAATTGGAATTGTTGAGTGGGAAAATCTAGCACTGAACCAGCAGGTGGTGCTTGAGTTAAAAGTGCATTTAAGATAATGATTTTTTTTTTTTAATAATGTTGCACAGCCTTCAAGAATGGTTGCACTTGTTTTTATTTATTATACAGGAGTCATTACATTTTAGAGGGAAAGATATTATTAACATTTAGTGCTTCTAAATTATGTCTGGAACCGATAGGCTTAACCCCTTTATATTCTTTCCTTCTCTCCCTCCCTCTTTTCTCTAATCATTGTTTCCTGCTCAGTGTTATTTCAGCAGTTGTACTGTCTGGTAGGAAGCCTGAAGTCTTTCCTCCAAAGCAGAGCACTTGGGTGGTGGGAATGTAATACATTGTTTCTACAGCAAGCTGTGCAAGGAGAGATTCAGGCATGTTGTCTGCAGGTGCAGCCCATTCTATATGGGAGGGCTTTGAGGAGGTCCCTGGCCCTTCATCTTGAAATCTTGGTGTACTTTGTGGCTCCAGTTTCCAAATTCAATCTGCTGTGGCTTTCAACTTTTTTGCCTGTGGTTGTTAACATGCAGAGTCCTTTACTATGATTCCACTTTCTTAAATCCTCAAAACACATAGGGTGTGAAAGGTAACAAAGTTATGTCTTTTCACATTTGTTACAAGTACTGGGGAAGGTGTTTATGTACTAAATTTTCCAGAAAAAAAAAGTTACCATTTGGCCAAATTGAATAAGAAATCAAAAAGCATTGCTTATTGGTAGATTGTACATTTTTTAATTGCAATATAGTTAATTTACAATTTTACATTTCTTTCAAGTATACAACAGAGTGATTCAGTTATATATATATATATGCAAATATGGTGCATTTTAAAATTAGATCTACTAATTCTGTTGAATGACCATAGTTCCTAAATAACATTATACTTCACTTACCTGGTGTGATTTATTTCCATGAGCAAATCAAGTGTACTTTACTATTATATTTTAATTATTAAATATTAAATCTAAAAAAGTTCCAGATGGTCCACTACTTCTACAAAAGTAATCAGAGACCAATTTATAATTGCATTAACTTTAGAGGATCCCTTTATGGTTGTTTTTATTAAGCAATATTTTGTTTTATAGTATGGATGATTTTAAGGTCCTAGAAGCTTATACATACCATCAGATTTCTGATGTTTTTGCTTAGGTGATAACTAAGTTATATTCCTAAAGTAATAGGAATGCTGTTTCTCTATCTATTATGAATTATTTTAGATAATAAACTGTGGACAGTTAATTCATTTTAATATAAGCAGCCTGAATAGATCACAGTTTTTCTCTCAAAAAAAGCTCACTTTCTCCAATTTTTTTTTCTGCAGAAATTTTCCCTCTTAGAGTTAATTCTTCACCCAATTATTGTAATGGTTTCTTCCTGAACTCTGATTAAAAGTGTCAGACTAGTTGTATAAGCAATGGCAGAGTAAAGCAAATAAAATAATAGATCTCCTTTCTGTATGATTAACATGGCATCACATATCCATTTCTTCAAACTTTTTTTCTTTTCCCTCTTAAAATTAAACTTAATACACTATCTGTCAGTTATAAATCAGGCTACGCAAATAAGGGTCTACTAGGTCTGTGATGAAGGGAATGAAATTCATTTTGTTTTTGTGAGCTCCGTTGGTGGTATGTCATTTTAATATTTTATTTTCCAGGTTTTTATGATTAGGAGTAGACATAGATGCAAAATGTATACATGGTTCATTCAAACTCTGACTGCTATTGAAAAACGTAATAACCAAAATCCAAAGTCCTAATATTCTTGGGTCCAGAGCGTGAATATTTTGCTGTTTTTATTCATGGGAGCTTATTTTCTTATCCTTTCTCCCTTCGGATCTTGCATATCAGAATCAGTGAAACAAATTTCTTTCCCAGTTCATCTTTGGCTACTTGAATTTACTGCAGAGCTCAAGAAAAGGAATGTAAAATACTAATGAAACAATTCCAGCTTACATCCCAGAGTGCTACAAATCAAAGGATTAGGAAAAAGACACCTCTCACGAATTGATGAGGACTAAAATTTCTTACTAGTTCACAAATTATAGTTAACTTTTTATTCTTCCACTGCATATAAAGCTTTTCGTCATCTGGTTGATTCTTAGCACACCAGGCCAACTCTTCTGTCTCAAATCTGCATAGAGATAAGTTTTTAGAGGACCAGAGTCCCTTTGGGGATGAAATTTGCTTTTGCTATTTTTGTTATTCCTTATTCATGGGAGACTGTATAATAATTTTCTGCTCTAGGGTCTTGAAATAACATTAAAGATTGACAATTCAGTTAGGCTTGTCACTCTCAGGTCTAAAGTTGACTCATACTGCACTGGGGAATGGTGATGTCCACACGACTTTTTTAAAGATGCCTTTTATATATAAATATTATTTTTCCAATTACAGGTGGCATTTCAAAATGCTTTTCTTGTTGGCGTCATTCAAATACATTATTAAAATTTTATGTTTGTATACCCATACTCTCCCTTCAGGTGATTTTAGTTTTTGGAGGAGTTCTTAGAAATTTCTTCCTCAGGCAGATACTAAGGAGATGCAAGCACAGAAAATCTGGAAGACTCCATGATTGGAAGTTACGCAAAGACAAAAGGAAATAGATGCCCTAGGTTAGAGATTGTGGGAATAGAGTAAAAATGAACTCAGCTCAATTCATTGTTAAGCTTTATATTCAGTACTTCATACAATATGTGGAAATGAGAACTCTTTCTACCTACCTTCAATTCTTTTGTACCTTTGTTTGTTCTCCAACCTTCTCATCCATAGAAGTGATATTACTCGTTAATTTCTTAGTTGAAGAAAGAGGAACTTGGTCCTGTGCCCCATCCTCGTTCCCTACAAAGCCCTGCAAATGTGAACACTGAGCTTAGACAAAGCATATAGGTTCATTATGGACATTTTATGTGTAATGTGTTGGCAAGCATAATGTCCAAGGAACATAATTCACAGACAGGTTTGTAGAACCAGCATCAAAGGAACGGAGAAGAAATGCAAACACAGAAAGGGACAAAAACATAGTTATGAGATTTAATTAAGCCTTCTCTCTTTTGTTTTTATTTCTAAACAAAAACATTTTCCTTTTCACTTCTCATAAAGCCTTCTCCTATGTAGGAGGGACGCTTGGGGGCTTTGGGAGGATTGCAGTGTGAGAAAGGAGTCATTAGAGTAATCAAAATGAGTTTCACTTGAAAATCCATATACCAATACAAGTTTTGTTTTCCCATTGCGTGGTTGGTCTTGTCATCTTTTTTATGGTATCCTTTGCAAATGAGTTTTTAATTTGGATGAAATCTAATTTGTAAATTTTGTCTTTTGGTGTCATATATAAAAAGACTTTGCCTAACCCCAGCTCACAAAGATTTGCTCCTATATATTTTCCCTAAGAGATTTATAGGCCTTTAGGTCCTTTAGGTCTATGGCCCATTTGGCTTAATTTTGTTTGTGGTATGATGAAAGGCCCAACTTCATTCTTTTATATGTGGATAGCCAGTTGACATAGTACCATCTGTTGAAAAAACTGTTCTTTCCTCATTGAACTGACTTGGTATCCTTGTCAAAAATTGGTTACTGCAAACCTGAGGATCTATTTCTGGACTCCTAATTCTATTCCATCAATCTATATGTCTTCCTTTTGCTAGTACCACAGTCTCCCTTGGTAGTAAATTTTGAAACTAAAAATTGTGAATCCTGTAACTTTGTTGCTTTTCAAGATTATTTTGGCATTTTAGAGTCCCTCAAACTACCATTTAAATTTTAGAAACAGCTTACCAATTTATGCACACAGCCAAAAGTTTGATAGGATTTAGGTTAAGACTATAGGTCAATTTGGAAAGTACTGCCATCTTAACAATAATAAGTATTTTGATCGAGGAACATAAACTGTTCTTCCTTTTATTTAGTTTTATAAAAAATTTCTTTCAATAATGTTTTATAGTTTTCAGAATAAAATTTTGTACTTTTTATTAAATTTATTCCTAAATATTTTATATGATTATTTTTATGCTTTTGTAAAGGTGTTGTTTTCTAAGTTTATTTTTGATTATTCATTCAAATGAAAATANAGACTATTTGCTAACAAAACAAAGATAGTGAATACACTTTGGCTTTGCTAGTTGCTAGTCCCAATAATGCTGATAAAAATTCCTGGATTCTTAATGGGATTTTTTTTTTGCTTCTGGGTTGATGTCACGTGAAAATTGAATAGAATGATACAACAGTGATTTGTCTCCTAACAGATAGTTTAAAACATATTTGGGATAAAAGACTTGTACTTGCTTTCCTCACTTTCCCTAATTTAGTTTGTTTATTTAAGAAAAAAAAGGAAAAAAGAAACCTACCTTAACTAACTTTTGGATATGTCTCTAATAAGAGAATATTGTGATTCAAAACCAGTTCATTTCTCCAGATGGGTCCAACTCACTGTGATAAACACATAAAATATGAAAGTAGGTAAATTAATACAGAGTACTACCCCTGGGGGCTGCCATAGAAGCAAACAATTAAAATTATTGGGCATCGACTAACCTAGGTAGTTGGTTGATGCCCAATACCTAGAGATGTAGGTAACTGTAAAGAGAAGAATTAATACAGAAAAGGAAAGAGAAATCTCAGGGACAGAAGTAAAATAACACAGTGAAATTTGGGAACTAGAGAATACAGAAAACAAAAGTCATGACGACAGGCAACAACGTCTAAAGTGAAAGTATGTTTTTTTTTTTCCCTCTCATACCGCAGTTTATAGGCAAGGAAGCATATGTATGCTTAATTCTTGGATAATGACAGATTTTGGAATTGAAAGAGAAATTAAATGAATAAATTGTTCTCAAAACTAAAAAAAGCAGTATGTAGGTGGGAGAGGTAAGGGCTGAGGACCAACACTGACAAAGAAGAACCAAATGAAAGAAGATGAGATGTAAAATCAGGAAGGAATCAGATTATCTTCTGTGACACTTTCAAGGACTAGGCAAAAAGTTTGACCTTACAAAACACACTGAATTATTAGCATCCAGAAGCCAATTTGTAGCTTTCAGAATTAGTTACGAGAAAGACTACACAGAAATTTTACTTAGTATTTTATAAACTAAAGTGAAAATTTNGAATCAGATTATCTTCTGTGACACTTTCAAGGACTAGGCAAAAAGTTTGACCTTACAAAACACACTGAATTATTAGCATCCAGAAGCCAATTTGTAGCTTTCAGAATTAGTTACGAGAAAGACTACACAGAAATTTTACTTAGTATTTTATAAACTAAAGTGAAAATTTAGTCACTCAGTCATGTCCAACTCTTTGCAACACCAAACCAATAGAGTCTAATTAAGATAGTACTTAAGCATTGCACCTTAAATATCATAATAATCAAGGCAATAACAATCTATTAACTTGCTTCTTCATTTTCATTAAGTGGCATGTATTGTATTCTTGTGCCTAGCACAATATCTGGTATATAACTGGCAACTGAGAACTATTTCTTAAGTTAATACAGAAATATATTTTATCCAATGCCTTCACAAAATAGGTGATATTGTTGGCTTTCACCAGATATTACTTATATGCACATTATGTGGCAGATCAAAAAAATACACAGTTGTTATTCTGAGTGGTCGATAATTTTTGAAATGGCATAAATGGGCTCACTGCCATTCTATTTATTGTGGTCTTTTGTAATAATGCTGCAACTCATGGAAACATAATCATGTTACAACTAAAGAAGTCTAAGATACAACGTCTGAGAAAAGTGAGACAGCTTATATCCCTGAGAAGTTTGAGTATGTACCCATATGCCCACCACATCCCCCTAGTTCATGCTCCCTTTATAGAAGCTGGCATTCTTGTTCCCTCTAGGTCCTCTGGTGAGCAAGCAGAACTGGGCTCACTTCAATTCTTCTATCAACCAAATCGCAGAGATGCCTTAGTTTATCCTGTGATGCTCTTCATCCTTTCGTGATATAACTTGTTTTGTTCATTTCTCTTCTCTCCAGAACCCCATTTCACTTCCTTTTCTCCAAAGATGACTGTATCATCTTTTTAGAGATGACAGTATATCTGTTTTCCCTTTAAAGGACATTGACATTTTTAGTGAAACTAAAGGCTCGAGGAATCATCAACAGAGACATTGAAGAAGAAGAGGGAGGAAACAAGAAACTGAGATTCTCTTTTAATATTTTGATGAATTGTCACTGTTCAGTTCAGTTCAGTGGCTCAGTCGTGTCCGACTCTTTGTGACCCCATGAATCGCAGCATGCCAGGCCTCCCTGTCCATCACCAACTCCCGGAGTTCACTCAGACTCATGCCCATCGAGTCCGTGATGCCATCCAGCCATCTCATCCTTGGTCGTCCTCTTCTCCTCCTGCCCTCAATCCCTCCCAGCATCAGAGTCTTTTCAAATGAGTCACCTCTTCGCATGAGGTNTGCCAGGCCTCCCTGTCCATCACCAACTCCCGGAGTTCACTCAGACTCATGCCCATCGAGTCCGTGATGCCATCCAGCCATCTCATCCTTGGTCGTCCTCTTCTCCTCCTGCCCTCAATCCCTCCCAGCATCAGAGTCTTTTCAAATGAGTCACCTCTTCGCATGAGGTGGCCAAAGTACTGCGGTTTCAGCTTTAGTATCATTCTTTCCAAAGAACACCCAGGACTGATCTTTAGAATGGACTGGTTGGATCTCTTTGCAGTCCAAGGGACTCTCAAGAGTCTTCTCCAACACCACAGTTCAAAAGCATCAATTCTTCAGCACTCAGCTTTCCTCACAGTCCAACTTTCACATCCATACATGACCACTGGAAAAACTATAGCCTTGACTAGACAGACCATTGTCACTGTTCTAGGTAGTAAATATAAGATTTTTTTATTTGTTCCAATTGATTAAATGTAGTTAATGCTATTTCTAAAAAGCTTTGGTTTTCTTAATGAAAGAAAGTGAAATATTCTCAAGTTCTAACTACATGCTATACATTACTGCAACATGATATATTAATATATACAATATCTTATTTAATCTTTACAATGATATTTTTTAAAAAGTAGTTACTGCATTCCCATTTTACAGATGAGGATACTGAGTGTGAGAAATATTGAGTTTTTTTCAGGACTCATAACTAGGTATTTTATGCTATAGCTTTGCTGCTGCTAAGTCGCTTCAGTCGTGTCTGACTGTGCAACCCCGTAGACAGCAGCCCACCAGGCTCCCCCGTCCCTGGGATTCTCCAGGCAAGAACACTGGAGTGGGTTGCCATTTCCTTCTCCAATGCATGAAACTGAAAAGTCAAAGTGAAGTCGCTCAGTCATGTCCAACTCTTAGTGACCCCATGGACTGCAGCCCACCAGGCTCCTCCGTCCATGGGATTTTCCAGGCAAGAGTACTGGAGTAGGGTGCCTTAGCTCTAGACCATTATATTTTCTTTCATAAAGCACTACTGACCATATCAGAAAGTTAAGTTTTAATTTTTATATGATATGTTGATGCAGCAAATTCTGCCTGAGTTTTGCATACATTTCTCTTTCACTTTTGATTTATGCTAGATTCCTTTGCAATAAGGTAAGTCTTGATTTATTTTCATGAAAGTGGCTCACTGTTTTAGTGAGGCTTTAGGAACCTGTTCCTGTGGGTCCTGTTGTTGCTGTTATTTAGTCGCTAGGTCATGTCCAACTCTTTGTGACCCCACGGACAGTAGTCCACCAGGCTCCTTTGTCCGTGGGATTTCTCAAATAAGAATACTGAGGTGGGTTGCCATTTCCTTCTTCAGAGGATCTTGATATGGGTCTTATTTTGGATAAATTATTTTTTAAATTTTGGTGGTGGATTGTTTGTATTCTACCTGTAAGATTATTTGTACATATTTGAATTTAAATATACTTTCCCCAAAACTTAAAGAGATTGCCCGGGTAGACCTGTTATTAATAGCAGCAACTTTGCTATAGAAGATCAATTACAGGGCAGTGTTTGATTCCCTCAGAATGCTGTGCCTACCAAAACTTGTATTATTATTGAGACCTTTCTCTAGATGGAAGCTTTCTGCTGTTGACCCTTAAAGACTCATAATAAACTCACACTTTAGCAATATCTGCGACAGTTGAGTTGTGCAGTCTAAATTTAATTTATCATTAATATTTGATGGCACCTTTAATATTTAAAATCACACAAATATCCAACAAGGCGTGGTAACATGTATAGAATCTTGAGTAGCTTGTCCTGGAGTGTAGTCTAAATCATGTGCTCTGGGAGAATGATTTTGTAGTGACTAAGTACTCATCAGCTCGAGGGACAAATACACCATTTACTCTACCCTGTTATATTTCCTTCCTTGAACAGCTGCCATTTATTATTCATATTACTTCATGTCAGAGCTTTGTACTATCAAATATATCATAGCAAGTATCCATATCTTTGCCTCCTTCACATAGAATTTGGGAAGAAAAGCAGTTTTTTTTTTTTTCTTTTAGAATCTTCTCATCACTGTTTTTCAGTTGGCAGTGAAACAGCATTGCCAACATTCTGTTTTCTGTATCTTAGGGAAAAGTGTTTTATGGGGCTACAGGGATGAGATAACAGAATCAGCATGCTGCTGGCCCCTCATTGGGCTGTTTGATGGAGAGGGCGTGGGAAATGTTCAAGAACAGACTCCGAAATCTCGGGGCAAGTTCTCTGTTTTCTCCTTCAGGGTTAACCCCAGCCTATGCAGTTTCGTTGACAACCTGCAGAGCCTGGTGCTTGCAGATCGACACTCAGATTTCACTTGTCATTTGTTTAATGTTTAGTATAGTAAAACCTGTCCGAGAAGGCAGTTGTCAACTATGTAAGATTTCTGAACACTAGCACATCACCATTAAAGAAAATTAAGATCAATCAGTTAGGAATTCAGACAAATTTATGTAACATAAACAGGCACCATGATATATTTAGTAAGGAGTGGTGAAAATGCGTGGATTTGGGGCCACACTGGTCAAGGTTTATGTCTGTGCTTCACATATTTTAGTTATGGAACCTAAGATCATTGACTTCATTCTCTGAGATTCAGTGAAATGAAAACAATAGGACTCACCTTGAAGGGCTCACATGAGAAATATATACCACCTCAGGATAATAGATGCAATATGATATGTATACAAAAAATGTTTTTTTTTT
>SJYA01000083.1:301909-322690 GCA_006410615.1 Neotragus moschatus | reverse complement strand
CCTTTCTTTGAGATTGGAATGAAAACTGACCTTTTCCAGTCCTGTGGCCACTGCTGAGTTTTCCAATCTGCTGGCATATTAAGTCCTTTAGAGTCACACATATAATAATAGATATCTATACAATTATTTACTCAAGATCTGTGTTTATCACCAGAAGACAAGTAATCCCCATAAAACATAGGTCATGTTTCTTTTTGTTTAATCCATCACTTCTAGCATATCAAATGGAGCCTGGTAAATAGTAGGTCATCAATAATTACCTGCTAAGTGTCTGAATAGATGAATGAATCTCTCTTAGAATGACTTGTTACTGCTCTGCTTGATTGGCAAGGGAGAATCGTATTCTAATCTCAACGGCATATTTTCTCATAATCTCTTTCAAATCCTGTAGGAGATATTTTTTAATGCACTCATTCATTCACTGAAACATATTTACTTGTATCCAAAATCAAATACTACACTCCATGCTAAACCAAGTCACAATCTTGGTTGTTTAGGGAATATTCTTAGGATATGTGCAAACATTGAGGTATGATGTGAAGTTTATAAAGCAAAATTTTCTTTCTCCTGAAAACATATATTTAAGAGCCTAAGAACGTATTATTGGTTGATATGCTAACTGATTTGGAAATAATTGCATTGTTTTATTTTTGTTGTAAGAGTCAAGAAGCATTCTATCTGGAAAGGTGCAGGTAATAGAAAATTTTAGGCATTGGAGAGAGAAAACAGCTTATCCCTTAGATTTACTCTGGCAGCTGACTTCCCTGTTTTTACAGAAAGAGCATTATATCCGGGCACATCTGCAAAGTGGAAGTTATAATGGAGGAAATGGTATCTAGCTAGTGTGTGCAGAGCCATCTTTGATACCTGGTGACAGCTTCTGGGAAGAAAATGTAATAGTGGGATGGTTTCCCTCAGAGTTTACCTCCAATGTGTTAGCGGAAACTGGTGGGACTTTTCATCTCTGTGTACATATTGACTGGTGTCTTCCCATATCTAAATGAGGGAGAGAGAATAAGAAAAGGGTGAAGGTAAAGAATTAGGCTCGTGGTTACTGACTGTATCTACATATTATCACTATATCCAGAAATAATTTTTTTTTTAAATCAACTTTCTCCCTAAGTGTTGCATGCTCAATCACTCAGTCTGGTCTGACTCTGCGACCCTATGAATTGTAGCCTGCCAGGCTCCTTTGTCCAAGGCAAGAACTTGGGTATATTTGAATTACCTATTTGTAGTTTATTATATGTGGGTGTTTAGGTATGGAGAGTTAGCTGAGACATGTTCTTCCCCATAGGTGAAAAGAAATGTGGCAGTTTCATCATATATGTATATATGTGTTAGTCACTCAGTGATGTCCAACTCTGTGACCCCATGGACTGTAGCCTACCAAGCTCATCTGTCCTCTTTCCATGGAATTCTCCAGGCAAGAATACTGCAGTCAATAGCTATTCCCTTCTCCAGGAGATCTTCCTGACACAGAGATCACACCCGGGTCTCCCGCATTGCAGGTGGATGGATTCTTTATCATCTACAGCACCAGAGAAGCCCAGTTTCATCATAACTCTCTTCAAAAAGCCTTTGTGGAATAATGTGGAGTATAATAAAACAGAAATAGATAAAGAAATACAGATGCATGCAGAGTAGAAGTGGCATTGGAAAACTGTCAGAATTTCAGCCTATTTTGATGCTTCTATATTTTTACAGAGGTTATAGTACATTTACAATATATCTTCCTCTGAGAAAATGACATGGCCTTTGAAAAAATGATGAACTTTGGACTCAAACCTGTCTCTGACTCCCAGCTTTCCAGTCATCATATGTGTGACCTTAAGGAGATTTTTACCACTTCTATAAAATAAGAATGATTGATCTAGAAAGATGGGAGAGAGGAAATGATTGTGTACATATGCATGCAAACACTGCCCAGCACGATTTCAGACCCATGCCCAGGACTTAAAGCGTGGGAAAGTACATTCCTTTATCTTCTATTAAAAGTCAAGGAACAAAGTAGCATTCTTACAGCAGTAGCAAATAGAACAATCTCTTCTCAGTATCAGATGTGAACTATAATACTAAAAGACATAAAAGTTATAATTCAATTCCTCATATACTGGCTAGTTTATCTCACGTTACCTAGAAATAATGGCTGAGGGGGAGAATTCTTGTACAGGCAGTTATTGAGGGAATGCCTATGCAAGAAATGGCAGAATAGGGCAGGAGAAGAAGTTCGTAAGTAAGGTGGGCTTACGGGCAGCTGAACTTTAGCCTGATCACTCCAGTAGCCCTTCAGCATTAACTGTCCCACAGAGTTGTTCCCATCTTGCTGTATGGGGTTGGGGGGCCTTTTGTCCAATGTGTGAATCATTGCAATGTGTAATATACTGGACAGAATGGCTCCTGTTTGCCCAAAGACAGCTCTCCAAATAAAGAGGAAACTGTGCCTGTCAGTAGCTACAGAGGAGAGTTCACTTGCTTGATGACGAGGAGTAGGCAAGGGCACCACGTTGGTCACAACAGTATCTCATTATTACACTGGATCATACATACCGACCAAAGGAAGTCACACATAGGGTGAACTCTGGTCGAGTTCCAAATGAGAAGCTTCCATCATTTTCATAGATATGTTACTCTCCTGATATTGATGGATGATGATCCTTATAGATTATTGTCAACCAAGAACCAAAATCACTGCAGATGTTGATTGCAGCCATGAAATTAAAAGACGTTTACTCCTTGGAAGAAAAGTCATGAGTAACCTAGATAGCATATTCAAAAGCAGAGACATTACTTTGCCGACTAAGGTCCATCTAGTCAAGGCTATGGTTTTTCCAGTGGTCATGTCTGGATGTGAGAGTTGGACTGTGAAGAAGGCTGAGCACTGAAGAACTGATGCTTTTGAACTGTGGTGTTGGAGAAGACTCTTGAGAGTCCCTTGAACTGCAAAGAGATCCAACCAGTCCATTCTGAAGGAGATCAGCCCTGGGATTTCTTTGGAAGGAATGATGCTAAAGCTGAAGCTCCAGTACTTAGGCCACCTCATGCGAAGAGTTGACTCATTGGAAAAGACTCTGATGCTGGGAGGAATTGGGGGCAGGAGGAGAAGGGGATGACAGAGGATGAGATGGCTGGATGGCATCACTGACTCGATGGACATGAGTCTGAGTGAACTCTGGGAGTTGGTGATGGACAGGGAGGCCTGGCCTGTTGTGACTCATGGGGTCGCCAAGAGTCGGGCATGACTGAGCGACTGAAATGAACTGAACTGAACTGAAGAAGCTCACCTGAGCCTATTGTGTTCAGCATTTTGTTGTAGTTTTATCACCTGGTAATTATTGATTTAATTACTATCAGCCATTTTATGGAAACAGTGACAGACTTTATTTTCTTAGGCTCCAAAATCACTGCAGATGGAGACTGCATCCATGAAATTAAAAGACTTGCTCCTTGGAAACCCACTCCAGTGTTCTTGCCTGGAGAATACCAGGGACAGCGGAGCCTGGTGGGCTGCCGTCTATGGAGTCGCACAGAGTCAGACACGACTGAAGCAACTTAGCAGCAGCAGCAGCAGCTCCTTGGAAGGAAAGCTATGGCAAACCTAGACAGCACATTAAAAAGCAGAGACATTACTTTGCCAACAAAGGTCCATATAGTCAAAGCTATGGTTTTTCCAGTAGTTTTGTGTTGGTATGAGAGTTGGGCCATAAAGAAAGCTGAGCGCTGAAGAATTGATGCTTTTGAAGTGTGGTGTTGGAGAAGACTCTTGAGAGTCCCTTGGACTGCAAGGAGATCCAACCAGTCCATCCTAAAGGAAATCAGTCCTGAATATTCACTGAAGGACTGATGCTGAAGCTGAACCTCCAGTACTTTGGCCACCTGATGCAAAGAACTGACTCACTAGAAAAGGTCCTGATGTTGGGAAGGATTGAAGCTAGGAGTAGAAGGGGGTGACAAAGGATGAGATGGCTGGATGGCATCACTGATTGATGAACATGAGTGTGAGCAAGCTCTGGGAGATGTTGAAGATCAGCGAAACCTGGCACGGTTTAGTCCATGGGGTTGCAGAATCAGACATGACTAACTGAACAACTATCAGTAGGGTTAAGCTCAATTTTCAGCCCCCTTCTCCTCTTTGGAGATATGTGGCTCGAAACCGTGTGGTGGTTTTTTTTTTTTTTTTTTTTTCAGTCTGACCAACCCCTGGACCCTAAATACATTGTTAACATAAACTATCAGGTGTGATCCATGGGGCTCTCCATTAGTCACTGAGTTAGGAATAATGACCAGGTAAGAGGAGAAGGGTACATAGATACATAGACACTCTTGCTGCTGCTGCTACAAAGTCGCTTCAGTCATGTCCGACTCTGTGCAACCCCATAGACGGCAGCCCATCAGGCTCCTCTCTCCCTGGAATTCTTTAGGCAAGAATACTGGAGTGGGTTGCCATTTCTCTCTCCAATGCATGAAAAGGAAAAGTGAAAGTGAAGTTGCTCAGTCATGTTGGATTCTTAGCGACCCCATAGACTGTAGCCTACCAGGTTCCTCCATCCATGAGATTTTCCAGGCAAGAGTACTGGAGTGGGGTGCCATTTCCTTCTCTAAAAGACACTCTTATCACACAGGAAATTCCAAGGTTTTTAAAAGGAGCCAGGACAAAGACTAGACCTCTGTGTAGGTGAGGTCAAATTCTTTACAACACATATGTGGTTGTTCTTTTTTTAAAAAACAGTTCGCATTCTCATAAAGAAAAAATCAAATGAAACTTCTGGGCTCAGAAAAAGGAGAGGATGTGGGTAGCAGTACAGTTGAATGACTGGGAGATTTGTGTCTTTGTAACCTCTGGAAACTACATTTGTAGATCAAGCCTACTGTTTAAGACTGATTATTTACTTGGGGAAGGTTTGAGTGCAGCTAGGAGAAGCTAATTGGCATAATAAGACAGCTACTCCTTGGTCCTGCCTCTGGGTATAGAGAATTCAGGTTGTTGTATTTCTGATTGCAAACATGTGAAGTCATGGTATGCATAATTAAGTTGTGAAATTGAGTTCAAATGCATGCTTATGTTTTGTTTGCATATATGAGGCATCCTCTCTGTGTTTGATACCATCATATATCGGTGAACAGAATACTTGCGTATCACTCAGATGTACTTAGAGGTTCTGGTACATGGATTAAACCCCTCTGACTGCATCCCGTTTTGATGACCGCAAAAGAGTGTGGTCATCTTTTCCTGGTCATACCCTTAGGCATGCTTTCTTTACTTTTTCACCTTTTCTTTTATTCATCTACATTCTTTCTCTTTTATTTCTTTTTCTAGGAAGCCAAAAATGCCAGGGCAGAAAAAGAACTATGTATAGGTAGACTGTATTTTATTTTATGCCAAATTTACTCAAGTTAATCAAAGACTGAAAAAGTAAAGATGAAAATATATGGTGGAGAACACTACAATTGAATTAAATATACAACTTGTCTCCAAAATTGTTTTGCTCATTTTTTTTAACTTAAGCATCATCTTGCTATAATTTAGAAAGCAAGCCTGGTATAAAGTCACAGGACAAAATAAGATAATTTATGGCCTGTTAGATTTACAGTCATTTTTCTGTATGATCTCATGGTTTAATAATAAAAAAGTCTGTTGAATAGATGTGTTAGGAGCTTTGTTGGCCCTGAATTGATCAATTTGTCTTTCCTAGCCCTCTGTTTCTTCATCTGGAATATAAGGAGATTGTCCCAACTGAATGGTCTCTAAGGATCCCATCTAATTGTAATATTATACATTTTACACTGGGTTACACTGCTTGGGAATTTAGCATGTTAATGACATATCAATTAATTTAGACAAGTAATTTGATGTCAGTAAATCAAATCATAACTAATGATTTCCTTAACAAGAAAGACCTTCTGTCCAAAATAAAAAGACTCAACTTTCTAGTTTGAAACACCAATGATTCTTATTCCACATATAAGACACCATTTCATAGCTAGTGTTTCTACTCTGGGAATTAATTTTAATAGTAACAGATATATTCAAAACATTTCTCTTGCAACAAAAGGTATTTATGACCCATTAAACATTGCTGTCACTGGGCTGTGATGACCAATGCATATTAAGTAAAAACAGAATGAAATGTCCCTCCATTACTTGGTTTTCTGACAGCAACTCCCTTTGTAACAGGGTAACATTTTTATATTACAATAAAATCTTCAAAACTATATGAAGTTAATTGGAGAGTGAAAATGTTCCTGGTAAATTTTGTATACCTTCTGTTTATTCATGCTCAGTGGAAGATAACAGTGCCTGAACTAAGTAAACAACTTAATAAAGTTTGTCTCCAGGCTTCTGCCGTGTGCTTTTCCTCTGCTCTGATCAGAAATTTGTCCAGCCTAGTCTGAGTTGATTCTGATATCCCATTAGAGGCTTTTTCCAGTATGTGGATACAGCCCTGCCCTGACTTACCCTGTACTGAACCAATCTTCCTTATCCCCTGTCCTTCTTCTTTTTCTACCCCTTGTAACCCTGCTCATTATTTTGGATTTTCTACTGAAGCCTATTTCATGTTGTTCAGTCGTTGTGACTTTATTTTGCTCCATATTTAATGAATTTTTATTACTACAACAACACTTTTCTCATGTCTTAGACCATAACCTTGTGCTTCCTTTGTTTGTTTTAAACTCGAGTAATGAAGTTTCTGGTAACTCTGTGTCCCTGGATTGAATCACCTCTGCAAATTGGAGGTTACTGAACTAAGATAGAAAACTCATTTCCTTGAGTCAGGGTATTATATTTTGTACTTAACAAAACATCAGCTTACAGACTGAATGGGATTTGCCAATTTTCTAAGAACTAGAACGCAGTACAGTACAAGTAGTAGTGGGTCTTACCAAAACAATTTTATATCTATTGAGAATTCAGAATGCACTTCTGTGCCTAAAAGGAATCATTACGCACACTAATTATTGTTGTACACTGCAGAAATAGTAGTTAGCAGAGGTTTCTTTTGATAGAAAGGCAGATAAATCAAATTCCCTGTAGTTAATTCTTTAGATGGTACATAATCCCTTTATGCAAATGCCAGTTTTCCTGCAGTTTACATTGAGGTTTGAACTCCAACAGAGTTATGATGTGTGTTAGAAAATTCAAAGGCAAAAAAGCTGTTTGTAATGTACTTGACCCGGAGATCATTAGAACAGTTCAACACAACTCAACTGCCTGAAGAAAGAACAGTTCTGTTGAGGAAGTACTTTAACCATGGTGGTTGAGGTAAAAAAATCACATTAAGCATGATAGTTCCAGAGAACATATTTCAAAAACAATTGGAAGGCCGTTTTCAACCATGTAACAAATATGTTCCTTGAAACTGAATTCTGGTTGCAAGAAGTATAGCTTTGAATTTTAAAATGTAATTTTAGTATGACCAAAGTAGTGGTGGTGGTTTAGTCACTAAGATGTGTCTGACTCTTTGTGACCCCGTGGACTCTAGACCACCAGGCTACTCTGTCCATGGGACTTTTCAGGTTAGAATACTGGAGTGGGTTGCCATTTCCTTCTCTAGGAAATCTTCTCCACCCAAGGGTTGCACTTGGATCTCCTGCATTGCGAGCAGATTCTTTACTAACTGAGCCATGACCAATGTAGGGGGACTACCTGTGATTGGACTATATTAGTTATAATTAAGTTATGTGCAAGGACAGATCATTTGCTTTTTGAAAACACAAATGGAAATAAACCTGCCGTGATCCGATTTCAAACGGCTTAAATATTCCACATTTCCACTCATTGCTTGCCAAGGAGGATTATAAAAATAACGTTTTAGTACACATCATAAAGACATGATGGTCATAATGAAACCACAGAAGTCAGATTGGGACTTGAACCCACTGACTTTTAATTGAGATCACAGACAGTCTCAGGACTTAGTCACATTTTTGTAAATGTAGACATGTTTTAGACATGTTACATCCATTTTTTCAATTCATTCAAATAGGCCTTAACTAAGTTACCTCTGTGAGTGAGAGTTTGCTGTGCTAAGAATCAGACACTGATAAAATTGGCTTCAGTCAGGGCATTAAGAGTCTAGATAAACAAGCCAACACATTTTTTGTATACAGGAAGGAACTGCTTATTCTTAAAACAATAACAGAAATGAAGTCATGGAAATGTGAAAGTTTAAGAGGATTTAGCAATAAAATTACTAAGCATTGTTACTAAGCACAGTTACTAAGCATTGTTCTAGGTACTATACTAAGAATTTCATTATCTAATGTTACAATAATCTATTTATTCTTTAATATTATAATATTAGCATTACCTTTTATGAGTCCCATGATCATCCTTGAAGTTTACTTCCTGATTTTACAGATAAGAACATAAGGGTTAAATAACTTGACCAAACTTTCACATCTAGTCAATCATGAAGCTGTGATTTGAATCTGGTTTTAACTCCAAGTCCTATGATGTGAAAACACTGTGCTTTAATGTGAGTGGTTTTTCACAGCCAGAGAAAAGAATTCTAGGAAAAGTGGCTGAAACATGGTCTCTTTACCAGACAAGTAAAGATCTTATGTGCCATGTGTACTGCAATTGTATTTTTCTGATCTTCAGAATTCCATTCATGAATGTGAGTTATTTCCAGGATTATGATAACAAATATCCCTCTTGCCAGACTTCTGAGTTGCAAGTAACATATGTCTTCTGGTTTCTTAAAAATATAAATTTTTATTCTTGATTTTTTTTTAACATGGAAAACTTCCCCAATTTGAGCTCTCTCCTTCCTTCTTGCCCTCGGCCCTCTGTCAACCACTCACTCCCAAAGGCACATCCTGTATTTGATTTGTCAGAAGTAGAAATTCCTCCATGATCTTGTTTTCAGTATACCTCTCTACAATACCAGCTACTTTTTTCCAAGCTTACCCTTGATACCCCCAAATCTTTAAATTCTCAATCCTATTCAGCAATGCACTTGTTGATTTAACTAACTCTTCCTTGTTCTCATCCTATTGTCTTCTTCCTCGAGTTTAAACAGCTTAGGTCCATCTGTGCTGTCTCTTATCTGCAACTGTGTCTAATTCTCTACCCTTCTCTTCCTAGACCTTGATTGTCTGCTTCTCTACTCATCCTGCTAAACATGATGGGAAAGGCCACAAACACATTGTGTGGCTGGCCACTCTAAATATACTGCCGACTTCAAGTGGCTCCCAGGCTGCCCGATAATTATGTTACAGTTCTGTTTATTTTCCTTCCTTCTGTTACTGACCTTTCCTTCTCTCAAATTGTCAATAGTTCTTCAGTCTTTACTCTCAGCTTGTTATCTTGCCTCCTATTTCAGTGAAAAAATTAAAACAATGAGGAGAAAGTGTTCATGAACTCCCTTTACCTGATCTTAGCTTACCTTACCTCGCCTCACCTCACCTCCCCTCCAGCCAGCCCCCATCTCCACCCTTATATTGCAAGAAAGGCCAACCCCTTGACTTATATACTAGACATCATCTCCTGTTGCCAACTCCTGGAAATTGTTCCATAACAACCCCCCCACCACCACCTTTTACCACCTTCTGGTTTTTTTTTTTTTTTTTTAATCTTTACCATCAGCATGTGATCATTTCCATCAGCATGTGAATATGATAAAAGGGCTCAATCCTTGAACTGTTTTTCAGAGCTATGCTTACTGAAACTCCTGACTTTAAATACTATCTCTGAATTTATAACGGTAAAATTTAAATTTCTACTCCAGGCCTCTCCTTCAATTCAGATTTGAATATTTCACGGCCTGTTCTCTATCTCCACTTAGAATTCCAATAGTCATCTCCAGCATGACATGTCCATATGTTTTTTCTTGGCTTCATGGTCTTTCTTAACTTAGCTAAAAGCAGCTCCAAACTTCTAGTGGCTCGGATCAGAAATATTAAAGTCATCCTTGACTTTCATCTTCTTCTCACACCCCACATCTAATATGCCCACAAACTGTCTTGGCTGTATNAGGGCTCAATCCTTGAACTGTTTTTCAGAGCTATGCTTACTGAAACTCCTGACTTTAAATACTATCTCTGAATTTATAACGGTAAAATTTAAATTTCTACTCCAGGCCTCTCCTTCAATTCAGATTTGAATATTTCACGGCCTGTTCTCTATCTCCACTTAGAATTCCAATAGTCATCTCCAGCATGACATGTCCATATGTTTTTTCTTGGCTTCATGGTCTTTCTTAACTTAGCTAAAAGCAGCTCCAAACTTCTAGTGGCTCGGATCAGAAATATTAAAGTCATCCTTGACTTTCATCTTCTTCTCACACCCCACATCTAATATGCCCACAAACTGTCTTGGCTGTATCTTCAAAATATATCTAGAATCGGATCTCTTTTCATCCATCCTGGACCAAAACACCATCATCTCTCACCTTCCTTATACTTTTCTCCTTCTATCCTTGCCCTTGTAGGCCTGTTCTCAACAACCACAGTGATATGTTCAAATGGATGCCTTATCATGTTATTCCTTGCCTCAGAACACTTCAGTGGCTCCTTTTCTATCCGGAGTAAAGATCAAAGTTCACACAGTGGCCTACAAAGTGTTACAAAGTCTAGCTCCTTCTTTGAATATCTACTTTACCTCTTATCTGCTTATCATGTTCAGCTACACTGGCTTCCTTGGTCTTCTATAAAGTAGGCATGCTCTAGCCTTAGGACATTTGTTTACTTGATGTTCTCTCTGTAAAGAATACTTTCCCTCCAATACCTACACGGTGTGGTCTCTTGTGTTTTTTTTTTTTTGTCTTCACTAAAGTGTCATAATATTGTAAGGCTTTTTCTAAACTCTGTTATATGAAATTGCAGTGCCCCTTTCTCTTAACAGGCCCTAGCTTTCCCTCTGTCATGCATTTTTCCAGAGGACTTTTCACCATCTAAAATACTATATAGTTTACTTATTTATATGATTTATCATTAGTGTCTTTATTAATGACTTTGTGTAAAAATTTTTGAACATTTGTGCACTGATGTATTCCCTAGGCTTATTATAGTGGCCTTACAAGAAATATTGAGTGAATCAATAAATCTACAGGAAATTGTCAATATTTCTGTCACAACTCTAACCTATGTAGGAAAATAAAACATAACATGTGGTCCTCCTCTTAGCCCAAGATGGTGCCAAGCTTTCTTAAACATTTAAATGTTGATGAGAAAAAAGTTAGTTAAAAAAAATTATGTGTATAAACTGTAGAAGACAGTATAACTAAAGAAAGTCAACATTTTTGCAATACCCTGTGAAGTCAGTGATTTAGGCAAAATCATTAATAGATCAAGCCATCAGATGAAAGGTTAATGGAGAATCAGATGTCATCATCTTGACCCACTGTTTAATCTTAGAATTATTAAAAGTAGGACAAACCAACATCATGTGACATATTCACCCTGATATTTTGGGAAATAAAATATGCAGCATCAGTTATAAAATACCTTTAAAAAAATTAAAAGTTGTACCTGAATCTAAAAAAGTCTTTAAAGATAACTAATATTTTACAAGAAATGTAGATAATTTGAGGATACTTTAAATGACATCATGATAAGACATATACATTTAGAATATAGGACATTCTAACAAAAATTCTGATCCATTTTTAAATTAGGCTAGTGGTAACAAAACATGGGTGAGAGAAAGATAGTTATAGTAAACTAAGTTTAAGATATATAACAACCAGTGGCAATGTGCAGACATTGTTTATATTCTGATTCAAACAAAACAACAGAAAAATGGTGTTTTGGAGACACTCAGTGAATTTGAAAATGGTGTGGTTGTTAAATTATACCAAGGAATTATCGTTGATTTTATTAGATGTGGAATGGCCACGTGTTTATGTAAACAAAAGCTTATAGATTTCAAAATTGCTTACTGCAGCGTATAGGTGTGAAATGATATCTGAAACTTGCTTTAAGATACTTTGTAACTTAAAAGAAGTAGGACATGATATAAGAGTGACGAATCTTTATCAAACTTGGATGATGGGTGCTATGGACTGAATTGTGTCTGTCTCAGATTCACAAGTTGAAACTCTAGCCACAATGTAGCTTTGGAGATAGGACTTACAGGAGATAATTATCTCCTATAAGAGATAATTAAGATAGATAATGGTGGGATTTTAATCTAATAGGATTGGTCGCCGTAGAAGGAAAGGCGGGCACAGAAGTTTCTCTCTTTTTCTCCCCATGCATTCACATACCAAAGAAAGGTTGTGTGAGGCCACAGAAAGAAGATACCTTTCTACAATCCACAAAGAGAGCTCTTACTGAAAACTGAATTGGCTGGCACCTTGCTCTTAAATTTCCAAGCCTCCAGAGCTGTGAGAAATCAATTTCTGTTGTTTAAGCTACCCTGTCTATGGAATTTTGTCATGTCAGCCCAAGCTGACAAAGATAATGGATAGAGGGGAATTGATGATATCAGACTCTCTAATTTTATGTATTTAGAAAACAAAAAAAATTCTTCTGCTGAAAGTTTCTGACTCATGACAGTAGAAATAAAATGTTATTTAAAATTAAATTCTCATTTTGCTACTCTGTCCCCTAACCTCCATCCAGTTGATCTTAAAGATTTCCTGTTAATATGTTGTTACCAACCTAGAGCCTACAAGAGCAAGTCCAAGCTGCTTAGCCAGCCAGTCTTTCCCATAATTAAGCTCTAAATGAGTCTTTCCAGAAATGCCTCCCTCTGCTCTCTGTTAACACATCTTTATACTTTAGCAAAATAAACTAACTTTATATTACCAAAAATGCCAACTCTCCGTTTATATTTGTAATGATTCTTCAAATTCAACTCAATTTTTAAATTAAAAAAAAAAAAACCGTAACTGAACAGTTAACTATTTCCTGTTACATGCAACTAAATAAAAGAAGGCTGTATAGGTTCCAACAGCAGCCCTTGATTTTCCTTCCTGGGGAACTGGTAATAACCTTCAATCAGTGTGGCTATGAAATTACTTCTGGTAGAACTGTAGATCCTCTCCTATGGTTCTCACTCTGGGAGCCCCATTGGTGCAGAGATGTCTCCAGTTTTCCGTACCTTTACTGATGAGTTAGTAGTTTTGCACTTACAGACATGCAGGATGTTCAGCCCATATTATTAAGAGTTGCTTTTATTCTACCTTATACATTTTCTTTCCCTTTCCTATCACCTTTTGTTTCACTTTCTGCCCCCAGGATCTTGATTTTTAACTTGCTACTTCCATATTCTATTAATTCATATAAGTATACAAACACACACAACTTTCAGAACTTTGTGTGGATTATAGTATAGAAAGATTTTGTCTATACATCTTTGCATCTTGCTTTTTCTTACTTAACAGCTCATTACAGAAATCCCGCCTCATCAGCCGGTGAAGATTATAACTGGTGAAGACTATAACTTTATAATAATCTCAGCAGAGATCAACCACACAATTCACTCAACCATTTCCCTAGTAATAAGCATTCAGATTTCCTCTGCTAGTTTTGCCACTAAAACCTGTGGGAGTAGAATCACTGGTATGTAGGTTTTAATTTGAACACATGCTTTCAGATTACTTTCTGAAAAGTTTGTGAAAGTTAACATTTCTGTAAGCAATGTATGAGAGTTCCCTACAACATGGGGGACTGTTGAGCATTATTATGCTTTTGGTCATATTCCATTTATTGGAGAAAATAGTCATATTTCAGAATTGCTTTCATTGGCATTTCTCTCACGTTCCATGGTGGTTCATCATACTTCCATCTATCTTTGGCCATTTTGATTTGCTCTGTAAATTTTCTAGGATTATCTTTGGCTCATTTTTCTACTGGACTATCAGCCTTTTTTGTTATCTATTTTTAAAGCTTTTAGTATGTGAAAAATAAACTTTTAAAATTATGTGTATTACAAGTAATTGTTTTTGAGTCTATCATTTATTAATTGCTGAAGATATATTTTGTTCATATATGAATTTTAAATGTGTATGTAGTAAATGTTTATTGTCTATGTTTTTTATCTTGTTTTTAACAAACTTTCAAATATCTAGGTTGTATTATATTATCTCCTAAATTGAATTCTAAGATTTTTATTGTTTTATAATTACATCTTTAATCAATGGGAATTGGGTGAGACAGGGAGGGCGCCAATGTATTTTCTTCTAACGGATAGAAAAATTACAACACCCATTTACTAACTACACCATCCTTTTCAATGAATTGAAAAACCTCTTTAGTGATCCATTGTATTCCACAATATACTGTGGTCTATTTCTGAGCCACATGTGCTTCTTTGTCAGTGGCTTTAAAATTTTACATTCGTATAAAATCTTCTCTCTTACTAGTTGGAAGTTCTGTCATCTTGCTTTGGGGTCCCATAACACTTTAATTTTACTTCTCTTAAGGCAATTACCACTTCCCACCTCAAATTATAGTTGCTTATATACATGTCTCCTCAATTTCTCTATAAAATCCTTTAAGAGAAAAATCCCCATTTATCTTTGCACTTTTCACAGTTTATTGAGGAATTTAGAAACTTTGGACATAGTTGTTGAATGAATACACTAATTGTTAACTATGGGCTTCCCTTATGGCTCAGGGGGTAAAGAACCTGCCTGCAATACAGGAGACACAGCATACATGGTTGGGTTCAGTCCCTGGGTCGGAAAGATCCCCTGGAGTAGGAAACGGCAACCCACTGCAGTATTCTTGCCTGAAAATTTCCATGGACAAAAGGGCCTGGCAGGCTGCAGTCCAAAGGGTTGCAAAGTCGGACACTACTGAGTGATTTAACACAAATTGTGAAAACCATGAGTTTTGTACAATTTTAGAAACCTAAAATGATGATTCTAGTCAAGATGTGGCAGGTTTTTGTTTTCATTTTACTTCAGAAGTTCTTGCTACAACAGATGGAATTGAACCAAGGAATTTTATTTATGTAATCTCTTAATGTTTTATTCATTGGTGCATAAAACCAGACCTCCACCCTTCTTGCATAGTTTATTCTACTATATGATCATTTAGTGAGTGGTTCAGTTTAGTTTTCCTTAGTATATTTTCCACTTATTAAAGCCATGCATGACACAAATGAGTTCTTATGTCTGTAAGATTCAGAAACCTTTGATAATATTAAAACAAGCCATGGAAAAAATTTGCGTATTTTTCTTATTCACAGTTTTTGAAATGCCAATTTTGCTGTTACAGTAACAAATGACAATCACAGCAACTAAAGTTTCTAATTCGTGAATATGTTGGCATTATATATATCTTGATATTCAAGTCAGCAATAAAAGAGTGATTAGCAAATGTTTTCCAGGAGCTACCTGAAATCATACAGCTTTGACTTTGGGCCGATAACAATTGTTATAGGAACTATTTTTGGTAGCCTCTGGGTAAAATAAGATAGTAAATTCTGCTTCATTTCCAGCCATTTTGTGAACTACACTGGGAACTGCTGAAGGCTGACTCAATTTTACCCGTTTTTGACATAATGTTTTCTTTATCTAAACTCAACATATAAACTGAACATAAGCCAATATGCAAATTTTTAAATACTCAAATTAGCCTGTAATGATAATACGGAGATGGACTCCTTGTGTTTGAAAAACACCCTAATTTGCTTGTTCTGGCGGGGTGCTCAAAGCCCACTGGAGAACCTCTTCTATTGAAAAGAGAGACGCTGTCTTGGAGGCAGGCAAATGTTCCAAACCAGGAAGATAGGTTGATCACTTAAGCTATATTTACTAGCCCTGACAGCTAGGCAGAGTGTGATGGGTAAGATGTCAGGGAGACAGTTTGAATAATTAAGTGTGAATCAGAAGTGCAGTTGCATTGGGGTAAAAGTTAAGGGGTCCTGATGAGGCACTCTGATGGTCAAGATTTATGGAACATTGCCACTTTTAAATATGGTTATTTAGCTCATTTTGAACAGCTCTTTCTGAGATTTTTTATTAAATAGATCATCATGTTTCTGAGATTGGGACCCTCCATTAATGTTTTAATAGACTTCATCTTCTTTAATAACCTTCATTTCCTACAGAAATACGTCTAGTCTGGTAATTCCAAAATTAGTAAAAATAAGCAAATAAGGCCTTGGCCATCATTGTATGAATTGAGTGAATTTTTTTTTTCCTTGTTACTTTTTTCCTCTGTTTTAAACTCTCAATTGAAATAACGGACTTTTACCAGGAACAAATCAATGACAGAAGACCAACCTAATAGCAATGAGCCAAGAAATATCAGCTTAATATCCAAGTCTTTGATTAAATGCTTGGAATGAGCCAGCAGAGACATGTAGTTCTCAGAGTTGAAAGCAAAGAAATAATTCCAGAAAGCAATTGAAAGTTCAGAGAAAGTTTGAGGGACAATAATCTTATAATCTGCTAGTCATTTTTCAATTAAAAAAATTTGTTTTGATCTGCTAATAATGTTAGTCAGTAATATTGAGGCATTATTCTGATTTAACCCTGATTATTTTATTTATTTCTCCAGGACAAGAAATAAGCCAAGGGTGGTTTGAGGGATTCTGAGGTGGTTGAGGGGTGAGAAGTGTCCCCCTTGAAAAGAAGGGAGATAACAAGAGAAGAGTGTTAAATCAGACCTCAGAGAATGATATTCTCTGACAAGCAAACATGCTGTGTCTAAATTTGACTTTCCTGGTAATGAAGCACATTTGTTTTATAATAAAATGAAAAGCAGTTATTATAACAGCGGGTTGCTAAACATGGGATCAATCTTGTGATGGTATAAACAAATATTTGTACCTTTTAAAAATATAATACATAAAAGGTGAACAACAAAGCATTTGAGTGATTAAAATCGAAATGAGATAAAATGTAACATAGCTACATAAAATATGCAAATGATGTGATCTTTTTCTTCATTTACTATGTCTTAATGGTGGGAGAAATAATGTACTTCCAATTGATAGTAAAAAGAAACCATTTTATTATGTTTACTACACAATGAGCCTGCCTAAGGCATTCTCTAGTTATGTTATACATTATTAACTGTTATAAACCATTACTCTGAAGAGCACCCAAGAGGCCTGTAAGTTAATGTATCTCTTTAAGTGCTTAGCTCACTGCAAGAGAGTAACTTAGACATTGAAAAGTGACTGCTTGTTCATTGACTCTGATTCTGCCAAGATTAGGATCAAGTTTGGTGGGGGTCAGAACATGTTAGGAAACATAAAAGGGAGAAGAGGAAGAAAGAGTCAGTTCATTGAAATAGAAGTTCTAAATACTGATTTTATGACAAGCTAGGATATTTGTTTCAATAACTGTCACAGAATTCTCCAAGCAATCACAGAATATGGATCTGATATACCCTCCTTTCCCTCCTAGAGGTATGTCTGTAGCCTTTTTCCTGCTGAAGTTAAAAGTTAAGTGTTAGTGGCTCAGTTGCATCTGACTCTTTGTGAGCTCATGAACAGTAGCCCACCAGGCTCCTCTCCAGGTCAGAATACTACAGTGGGTTGTCATTCCCTTCTCCAGGGTATCTTTCTGACCCAGGGATGGAACCCCGGTCTCCTGCATTGCAGGAAGATTCTTTACCAGCTGAGCCACCAGGGAAGCCATTTTCCCTGTTACAACTGCTGATAAGGATATGATTAATCATATATAGACAGGGTTTGGATAACTAACGTCCCCCTTTTTCTTCTTCCAATCTGTTAAACTTATTTGGTTAGAAAAAATTTCTGCACTTCCTATACTGCTAAGAACAGAGATAATTAACTGTTGATTATTTCATGAATGTTATCTTAGCACATGATGTAAGGGAAAAGGAAAGTGAAAGTGTTAGTCACTCAGTCATGTGTGACTCTTTGTGACTCCGTGGCCCGTAGCTGACCAGGTTCCTCTGTCCGTGGAATTCTCCAAGCAAGAATACTGGAGTGGGTAATCATTTCCATTTCCTTCTCCAGGGGATCTTCACCACCCAGGGATCAAACCCAGGTCTCCTGCATTGTGGGCAAATTCTTTACTGTCTGAGCCACGAGGGAAGCTCTGACAAGGCAGCTGCCCCCTGTTTTTGTTCTAGTATACTCAAAAGTACAAATATGTGTTCACTTGTCTGATTGAATTTTTTTTCTTCATTCAGCAAACATTATTCACCTATCTACTATGTGCCAGGTCTTATGCAAGGGGTAGGAAGAAAGTATCTATATACAGATAGATATAAATGTAGATAGATATATATATATGTTCTTTTGAATAAAATTGGAAAATATAAGAGAAAATAATAATTTTGGTTTCTTTTATATAACAAGTTTAATTTTGTCTTGATAGGATACTTGTGTTCTTTTTCTTTTTTTGGTTGACCTTACTTCATATCTCATTCATTGTGAATTTTCCCCAGACTTGTAAAGCAATTTTTTTTTTGACAGCATGAAGTTTCTTATGATATACAGTGAGAAAGATATACAGGAAAATGTATTTTCATAGTCTAAAACAATGTGAAGGGAAAGTTCCATTTTTTAAAAAAATAAAAGATAATTTAATCAGATAATCAAGAGTTGTTTCTATATTGTGGGTTAAGCAGATTGAGAGAAATCAGTGATAATGTCCCTGGAGAGGTGGTAAATAAAATGATATACAAAGAGACAAAGAGAAAACTTACCAGTATGAGCAGAAGGTTGAAAAAGGACCTAGAATTTCTAATGTCCTGTTTTGAAATTGAAATCGTTTTCCTGTAGCCTTCTCCTTTCTCTACAACCCAAAAGAGTTAGCAAGTGTTTAATAGGGATGGCATCCTGTCTTAGAGAATTTTATGTACTTTTAAAAAACATCCATTCCATTGGTCTAGTCCACTGTGTTTAGTTTCCTTCAATTCCAGGGTTTTTAGAATGATCACTGATTCCACAAGGAGACTTACCCTTATATAATGTGCTTGGTTACCAAGAAAAGTGGTTTTACACACTTTTACTATCTGCTTCAATGAGAAGAGAAAAGTGAATTGATTTCCATTTCTTTTCAGCACATTTTTTTCCCAGCATATGATTATTTGGTCACAGATCCTTCATCATCTTTGTGTTATATCTGGTATGTCCTTTAGAGGTAGGTCAGACACAGGGTTTTGGTGGCATAGTTCAACTTAGTGGAAGAGAATACCCTCTATTTTCTAAATTACTATTTTCATATTATTATATACATGTGTGTGCGTATATATATATATATATATATATACGCACACACACAAACAAATGTGATTTCTTTGTTGTGCTTTGTCTTTTCTTCTTTTCCTTGTGCTTTTTATCATTCACCTTATTTTTCTTTCTCCCCTCCTCCTACTTTCATTAGTATTAGCATTTATTGTAGCAGTAGCAACAGTATTATCTTCTATTTATTGAACAATAACTATATATTTGGTGTGTGCTTGTCATCCTATTATATACATTGTGTAGAATACCTAAAGTGTTTTTGTTTCTCCATTTTGCAAGGGTAGAAACAGGAAAAAAAGATTAAGTCGCAAAGTTCGTAGAGCGTGATCCCTGCATTGAATTATTCTCATAGGAATCTGTTGAAAGTAAAATTTCACAATAGGTAAAGTGAATTTGTTAGCTCACAATTTGTTAAGAGAGCTAGCCTTAGTGGATATTGAAAGAAACAAAGGGAAACTTATCTTACAGATGCAAAAATAATAAATATTTCCATTTGTATAATTTAGGGACAAGGTTATAAATTAATGCAGGCTGTGAACTTGAGTTATTTCTGGCTATAATTTTATCATAGACAGAGCCATTTTAAAACTCCTGTGTTAAATGAAAATGATTTATTACCAAATTTTTATTTGGTTAAATAATAATTTTGAAATTTTAATGAAAATTTATCTGCTGCCTCTCTCCCTAAAATTATCTCCTTCACTGATGCTCCATTCTTCAGATCAGTAATGGTACAATAAATAGTAATTACAGTTTATCTTGAGAGGGCACTTTAAAACTTCAGCTATAAGTGGCTGTAAATGTTTAATGTGTAATCATAATGAGGAAATAAATTACTAACCTGGAAAAACAAAAGAAGGGGTTGGCATGCGTTCCTTAAGTGCTTAACATTTGTCTTTAGACACTGAACCAGTTAATGTGAAATTGGTACTTAAAACAATACTGTAAACCTAAAGGAATTTTTTACACTTGCTGACCAAGTTCTATTTGGCACATAATATATAAAATTATGTTGGTGAATAAATGAGTGATGGACAGTATAGATTGAAGTTGACTTGTACTTAACATACAAATATTTTCTAATATATAGGAAATGATTGCCAAAATCTTAGAGTGTACAAAGGTATTTTCAAGGGAACAGGTATTTTCACCGGAAAGAAACTAAAACTAATAATACTGGATAATTTATTCAGATAATCTCAGATACTGACTTTTCAAGATCTCTCCATAAGAAATTTATTATTTGATTTAAACTATCCAGCTAATTCATTAAATCATTCCATATATGAATACATTGTTTACTAAGTAAAATGAATGGACACAATGACTCTCAATTTGGAGAAGTAAAAAACATCTTACTTTATATTGACTGTATATGTTTTAAAATTTCTTTTTTAAAAAAATTATGATAGTTTCAAAATCAAGAAACTAGTCTAGATAAATCGTTTGTTAAAGTCCAGTCATTGAAAGGATCTTCATATTTGATGCAATTGCATTCCTAATTATTTTACTCTCTGCTTTTGAATAATATTATTTTGTAGTTTAAATTGTAATTTTTAAGGTTCCTTTAAACATTTAAATTTTCCTTCTGTTTAAGTTTCTCAATTCACATCAGTATTATCTAAGTGTAGTTATTTTTCAGAAATAAATTCCTG
>SJYA01000083.1:254449-301837 GCA_006410615.1 Neotragus moschatus | reverse complement strand
TATATGTATCATATATATGTGATATATATATGAAATGGAAATTAGATAGCCCAATTTGATTTTCCAATACCTGAGTTTTACCAAAAACAAAAAAAAGAGAGAGAGAAAGATTAGAGTTATGGTTCAGAGTATAGAGCAAAGATGTTCTTTGTGAAGCTGTTCTTATCTGATAAAGAAAGAGTTTATTCATGAATTGTCAGTTGCTCAAGATGGTTCAACAGGATGTGAGAGAAAAATGGCTGAGACAATTCATGCACTAAGCAGTTTTTTAATGAATGAATAGCCCCCTCCCCCAATCCTAGTAAACAATCTGTACAGATTTGCTTCTTAGGATCTTGAGAAGATCTTCATCTCAAGCATAACGTGTTCAAACTTATGTTTTTTCAGAGGTTTGTGTTCTTAGGTTCTTTCAAAGGCGTTCAAACTCTTGGAATGGTCACCGTTCATCAGCTTACACTTGACATATATGTCAAGTATTTCTTCAAGGCTACCTTTTAATAATCTCTTCCTAGTACTATCTATTAAAAATTATTCCCATCAAAATACATTTATGTTTTATTTAATTTTCATCCTTTTACTTATCAAATGCATGTAATAGCCAGTCACAAGTACTAAATTATTTTTTTCAGTCAAAAGCAAAACAACAAACTTAAATTTTAATTGACCTAGTTGGGTCTCCATTACTTTATTTGAGACTCATCATGGCCCAAAGAGTCTGAATCAGGAGGCATAGTTTTGGTTATAATGATAAATAGTGATTTTTCAGCATTAATAATGATCTTTCCCCCATTGATCCATCTTTTTCACAGCTATCAGTATAGTATTTACCATAAAACCCTGCCAATATCTTTCAGTGATATTAGCTATTTCTTCCAGAAGAAAAACCAAGCTAGTTAGCATGATTTACCAGAGGAGCTGTAACCTGACCCATTCCTCATCTTCTACCTTTACTTGGGTTATAGTACATGTTCAAGTAACTTAACCATTGGGCTTCCTGATCTGTACTTCACTTCTCAACATTCTCCCCAAACATACATACTAGTGTCTTGTATTCCCTGACAGTCTAGCTCCTTCCTATAACCCAACTTCCAGTTCAGAAAACTCTTCTGAACTTTTCAGCATGTGCTCCCTTGGCAACTTGTGTGTGTGTGTGTGTGTGTGTGTAAGCTGTCTGCCTTTCTAGGTGCTTAGGTCTTTGAAAGGTGAGTCTGTGTCTGAACAATCATTTGTGAAGATCTACATGGTGCCTGGCACACAAAATGCAGGTTTGGAGATAAGCATTAGGCTGGTAAAAGAGACCCTGAATGGAAAGAAAAGTAAAAGGTACAGTTCATGTATTTAACTTCCTTTAGTCAACCGCCAGCGAGTAAATGGACAAGTGCATCTCATTAGAGTCATGATTTGAACTACTCAAGAGTTCAGAGTTAGTTGGCTTCTGTTGCATTCTTTCTCACATCACTCACCCCATTCATAAAAGGTAGTATTTCCCTTATAGGACATGAGAAAAATACCAGTGTTCTTGCTGTTTATAGTTTATGCTTGCAAAATCTGTACTTTTCGGAGCTCAAGGCAGTTAATGAAGGTCCCTAGTTTCTGCTATGTTACAAAGGTGCAGCAAAGTTTGCAAGTTATGTTCTTTATCCTGGACTTCAGAAAAATGTTGGAACCTCAAAAGACTTAAACAAATTTTTATTTTGCAGATGAAGAAACATTTGCTTATATATCCATCATCCATTTATTAGCTGAAATGCCAAGAAAATGCCTGATGCTGTGACAAAATTGAGAAAGCTTCCTCTTATTCTGGGAGTTCACTGTTTCTTTAGAATAATAAAATTTAATAAGATAATTACACAGATAAAACATTTGCAAAATTAAAGCTTTGTGCATAGATGACTGGTGGTTATCTAAAGTGTGGGGTACAAATGAATTGTCTTTTGTCCTTTGCTCTTTCTAAAATTAACAGTTTTTTTAAAGTTTTTTAAATTATAGAGTGACATATAAATGTTTTCCTTACCTCATTGTTACCCTCTGATATTTTACATTTCTGTTGGTTCAATATTAAACCTCTATTTGCTACAATATATCTAAAATTCTAGTCTGGCGTTTTTTTCTCATGGACTCCTAATTCCCTTGAGAGAAGATAGGGTGTAATGATGAAGAAAACACCATTTAGAGTGAGAGACACCTGAATCACAATTCTAGTCCACAATTCTAGTAAGAAATGCAACCTAAGACAAATTAATTGCCCTTTCTCTCTAAGTTTCCTCAACTGCAAAATAGGAATGGAATTGTTCCTCCCGTATACGACTTTTAACATATTGAATAAGGCACTGAATGTGATGCAACAAACATGGTAAACTCTCCATAAAATTGGTGAAAAACTTTGCTACTGTTGTTATTTTGCCACTTATATACCATCTTTGTATATGTCTTCATAGTCAAGTGAACTAGAAAACATGCTGTAAATAACATAACATTTTGGAACTGAACTTGGAGTTCACTCAGGTTACAAAGTACAAATCATTTCTTCATTCCTTTGCTCAAGCTGATTCTTCAGCTTGCAGTGGTCTTGCTCCTGTCTCTTACCCCTCAAAAGCCCTCTGTTCCTTCAGTTTTCACCTCAAATGTACTTCTACAAAGAAGCCTTCACTGAGACTGCACAGAAGAATTGATTCTCTTTCCCCTTTTTCCCTACCCATAGTGGTTTGCCGTTATCACTCATTTCAAACATCCTGATTTTAAAATTGTCTACAAGTCTGTCTTCCCATAATATGATGAGATCTGTAAGCATATGGAAGACGTTTAGCACAATTTTGTGCATAGTAGGTTCTTCTAAACTGAATAGGAAATGAAGAACTTCATTATCCTTGTGACTCATCATAATTTTGCAATCATATGCCATCATTTAAAAACAAATCTATAAGCGTAAATGCAGATGTGATGATTGAGCACATTGAGTAAATCATAATTCTAGAAAAGTGTAGAGGAAGTAATTTTCTGGACTGGAAAGCCATGGTAAACTTACTCCTTTTTAAATTTTATTTGTTATTGAGCTATAATTGACATATAATATCATGTTAGTTCAGGTGTATGTACCACATTTTGATTTGATAGTTTTACACATTAAAAAATGATCACTGTAAGGGTGGCTCAGATGGTAAAGAATCTGCCTGTAATGCAGGTGTCCTGGGTTCAATCTCTGGGTCAGGAAGATTCCATGGAGGAGGAGATAACAACCCACTCCAGTATTCTTGTCTGGAGAATCCTATGGACAGAGGATCCTGGCGGGCTACAGTCCACGGGGTTGCAAAATGTTGGACATGACTGAGCAACTTTCACTTTGCTTCAAATACAGTCAGCATCTGTCACATACAAAGTTGTTACAGTATTATTAACTATATCCCTTGTACTGTATATTATATTCTTGTGACTTATCACAGGAATTTTATACCTCTTAATCCCCTTCATCTATTTAACTTATCTCTCGCCTCCTCTCCCTTCTGAAAACCACCAGTTTTTCTCTGCATCTGTGAATCTGTTCTGGTTTTATTTGTTCATTTGTTTTGTTTTTTTAGGTTCAACACGTAAGTAAAATCCTATAGTGTTTATCTGTGTCTGACTTACTTCACTTAGCTTAATGCCCCCTAAGTCTTCTTTATCCAATCATCTATTGTTGGACACTTTGGTTGCATACCTATCCTGGCTATTGCAACTAATGCTACAATGAGAATAGGGATGCATATATTGGTGGGTTTTTTCGCTTTTTGATTTAGTATTTTCATTTTCTTTGGATAAATACCCAGAAGTAGAATTGCTAGATCATATGGTGGTTCTATTTTTAATTTGTGAGGGACCTCCACACTGTTTTCACAGTGAATACACAAGTTACATTCCTATCAATAGTATACTCGGGGTATCTTTTGTCTACAACTCACCAATTCTTTTTATTTTTGTTATTTTGGTAATAGCCATTCTAACAGGTATGACGTGGTATCCAATTGTGATTTTGATTAGCACTTCCTTGATAATTTGTGATTTTGTTGTTCAGTCACTAAGTTGTGTCTGATNCAGTGAATACACAAGTTACATTCCTATCAATAGTATACTCGGGGTATCTTTTGTCTACAACTCACCAATTCTTTTTATTTTTGTTATTTTGGTAATAGCCATTCTAACAGGTATGACGTGGTATCCAATTGTGATTTTGATTAGCACTTCCTTGATAATTTGTGATTTTGTTGTTCAGTCACTAAGTTGTGTCTGATTCTTTGTGACCCCCATGGACTGCAGCACACCAGGCTTCCCTGTCCTTCACTGTCTCCTGGAGTTTGCTCAAATTCATGTCCATTGAGTAGGTGATGCTGATAATTAGGATAATGAGCAATTTTTTCATATACCTGTTGGTCATCTGCATATTTTATTGGAAAAATGTCTCTTCAGGTCCTCTGGTCCATTTTTTAAATTGAGTGTATGCTTTCTTATACTGAGTTGTATATGTTCTTTCTCTATTTTGGATATCAATCTCCTATTAACATATGTTTTGCTAGTATCTTCTATTAATGGTTGCCTTTTTGTTTTGTTGATGATTACCTTACTGTGGCTGTTTGAAGTATTCCTATTTTTCTGTGGTTGCATTTGCCTGAAAAGACATATCCAAAAATTATTGCTAAGGTTTATGTTAAAAATCATACTACCTGTATTTACTTCTAGGAGTTTTATGGTTTCATGTCTCACATTTAAATATTTAATTCATTTTGGGATTATTTTTTATGGTGCAAGAAAGTGGTTCAGCTTCATTCTTTTGCATATAGCTCTCCAGTTTTCCCAACATCATTTATTGAAGAAACTGTCCTTTCCCCACTGTATATTCTTGGCTTTCTTTGTTGTAGATTCAGTTCAGTTCAGTTCAGTTGCTCAGTCATGTCCAACTCTTTGCAACCCCATGAACCGCAGCATGCCAGGCCTCCCTGTCCATCACCAACTCCCAGAGTCCACCCAAACCCATGTTCATTGAGTCGGTGATGCCATCCAGCCATCTTATCCTCTGTCGTCCCCTTCTCCTCCTGCCCTCAATCTTTCCCAGCATGACGTCTTTTCCAATGAGTCAATTCTTGGCATCAAGTGCCCAAAGTATTGGAGTTTCAGCCTCAGCATCAGTCCTTCCAATGAACACCCAGGACTGATCTTTAGGATGGACTGGTTCGATCTCCTTGCAGTCCAAGAGGCTCTCAAGAGTCTTCTCCAACACCACAGTTCAAAAAATATGTTGTAGATTAATTGACCATTAATGCCTGGATTTATTTTTGGTCTCTTTATTCCATTTCGTTTATCAGTGTGTCTGTTTTTCTGTCAGTACCATACTGTTTTGATTGCTATGACTTTGTAGTATAGTTTGAAACCAGGGAGCATGATACCTTTTACTTTGTTCTTTCTCAAGATTGCTTTGACTATATAGGGTCTTTTGTGGTTCCATAAAAATTTTAGAATTTTTTTTTCTATTTCTTTGAGAAGTGCCATTGGATTTTTGATAGGGATATCTTTGAATCTGTAGGTTGTTTCTATTTTAAAAATAAAAGCTAATAAATGGGTAATTTGTGTTTCATTCATGTATCCATTCATTTCTTTCAAATATTTATTGAACCTTTAATAAGACTCTAGAATTTGAAATCATCAGTACTAATTTATTCTCTAGAACTTAATATTGTTAACTTAACATATGGTAACATTAGACTCTATAGTTAGAATTTTTACACCTTAAATTTAAAAATAAATGTTGATATATATTAAACAAAGTTATTTTATACATGCTTTATTGTAAGAATGGAAATCCTTTGAAGAAGAAGATGGGGAAACAAATTAAAATGCTATAATTCTAAATAAATATATACATTCAGGTGTATTTATATACCCATCTTGAGGTAGCTATGTATTCAAGATTTAACATGTTATAATTAACTTGTAGTCATTTTAGTACTGAATTTAACCAAAAAGTAGTAAAGTATAATTTTATTTTCAAAAATTATATCAGATCATTACTATTGACCACATACAGAGCAAAATCAATGGTACATTTTTATTAGAAACATAAATATATGTTTCAGTTTTCTAAAGGGAGAAGAGATTAAAAAGATTATTAATACATTTATTTTCCATTTTGTAGATGTTAAAGTCTTGACTAATTTATTCTCACCTTAAATAGTGTACAGTAGAAAGGTTTCTTTTATTTAACTTGAATAAATTCTTTTTATCATAATGAAGGAAAGCTTGAATAGAAAAATTATAGAAGATATTCTTTTTAGTAAAGATTATGAAAAAATGAAGATAGCAAAATTGTAATCATTGTGCTCCTCAGATATACTTATAATCAAGTTTTATCATATGTTTAAATTAATTTATTTCTTTACAAGCCAATACATTCAGAACTATATAATCTCTTTCCTTTATTTGATTTTAGCTTTTCAAAGTTATAATTAATAGAAAAAAACATGATTATACTGTGGTTGTTGGTGTTCAGTCTTTCAGTTGTGTCTGACTTTTGTGACCCCATGGACTGCAGCACACCAGGCTTCCCTGTCCTTCACCATCTCCTGGAGTTGGTTCAAATTCATTTCCATTGAGTCGGTGATACCATCCAACCATCTTATCCTCTGTGGTCCTCTTCTCATCCCAGCATCAAGGTCTTTTCCATAAGCTCTTCATATAATGTGGCCAAAGTATTGGAGCTTCAGCATCAGCATTTCCAATTAATATTCAGGGTTGATTTCCATTAGGACTGACTGGTTTTATCTCCTTGCAGCCCATGGGACTCTCAAGAGTCTCCAACACCACAGTTCGAAAGCATCAATTCTAGCACTCAGCCTTCTTTATAGTCTAACTCTCACATTCATACATGACTACTGGAAAAACCATAGCTTTGACTATAGGGACCTTTGTCAGCAAAGTAATATGTCTGTTTTTTAACATGCTGTCTAGGTTTGTCATAGCTTTAAGGAGCAATCATTTTTTAATTTCAAGACTACAGTCAGCATCCAAAGTGATTTTGGAGCCCAAGAAAATAAAGTCTATCATTGTTTCCATTGTTCATTTGCCATGAAGTAATGGAACCCAATGCCATGATCTTATTTTTTTGAATGCTGCATTTTAAACCATTTTTTTCCCACTCTGCTCTTTCAGCCTCATCAAGAGGTTCTCTAGTTTTTCTTTACTTTTTGCCATAGTGTGATGTCATTTGCATATCTGAGGTTATTGATATTTCTCCCGGCAATCTTGATTCCAAGTTGTGCTTCATCCAGCCTGACTTTTCTCATTATGTACTCTGTAAAATAAGTGGGCTGACAATATACAGTCTTGAGGTATTCCTTTCCCAGTGTGGAACCAGTCCATTGTTCCATATCTGGTTCTAACTATTGCTTCTTGCCCTGCATACAGGTTTCTCAGGAGATGAGTCAGGTGATCTGGTACTCCCATCTCTTTAAGAATTTTCCAGTTTGTTGTGAACCACACAATCTTATCCAATCTCTTTTCCATTCTCAGGAACAACTGCTGTAATCAGTATATCTGCCATCATTTCCTATATATTTACATGTCTACTCAAAACTTTTGCAAGAATATTTTACATGTATTTAAACAAAACATATGTATCATTCTACACCTATTTTCTTTTCCCTTCTTTGGTCTTTTGTACTTTTTAGTAAGCTAACAACTTAACCTGTAATACATTAAATTTTTTAAAAATTTAACATATTTTTGGTTACTATTATGAATGGACAGTTTTCTCTATAATATTTTCTGATTGCTCATTATTTTTATATTTGAAAGCTTTTGATTTTTGTGTGTCAGACCTATTGGACCTGTTATAGTTTGACATTGATTCTTAAATCATCTATATAAATGTTAGTATTTCTTATATATGTTTCTTTTCCTATGTTTACATCTTTTTCCCTAATATTTGGCATAAAATTTCTTTGTGTTGAGTGGAATCAATGATGGAAATAATGACTCATTACATGAAAATCATAAAGTAACTTCTTTTTCCTATTGTGCCTTTTAATCCACTTGGTGGACCATTTTCTTTCCTTCAGAAGAAATTTATGATAGGTCAAATTAGATTACCAAAAAAAAAAAACCCAGACCATTGTAATTGTGAAAATCCCACATTTTATTCAATGTTAAACGTCTCCTGCAGCTTGAAACTGCATCATGTCAGAAGCCTGAAGAAGATGCTGGCATGTTTTGCTCTTAAGCTCTTACCATTTCTGCTCCTCTATGACTCTGATCCTCCTCACTCACTGTGTTCTTTTGTTGTTTTGCAGGCTGCCTGACTCTTTCAGCCACTATTTCCTTCCTTCTGCCAGCAGGTTATAATTCCCCTTAATTTTGCATCCAAGGGCATCACTTTGACCTCCTCCTGAAAAAGCTGTTTTCTCTGGCAAAACTCTGGTTGGTTAAACTTTCTAATGATCCCAGGTCAGCATTTGTACCATGAATTCCAGATTCACTTTCCTGGAAGTCTTCACCTTTGGTTTTCTATCAGTACAAGGGCAGTTACAGATCCAACACAGTGTGTTTGTGTTTCCAATCATGTTAGTTCGCATGTCAGACATGCATTGGCACATGCACGCATCCCTACAGGTGGTTGTGATTTTGTGTATTTTACTGTCTAGTGCTGCATAGAGTAGCTGCTGCTGCTAAGTCGCTTCAGTCGTGTCCGACTCTATGCAACCCCATAGACGGCAGCCCACCAGGCTCCCCCGTTCCCGGGATTCTCCAGGCAAGAACATTGGAGTGGGTCGCCATTTCCTTCTCCGAAGCATGAAAGTGAAAAGTGAAAGTGAAGTCGTTCAGTAGTGTCCGACTCTAGCGACGCCATGGACTGCAGCCCACCAGGCTCCTCTGTCCATGGGATTTTCCAGGCAAGAGTACTGGAGTGAGGTGCCATTGCCTTCTCCGACATAGAGTAGAGTAGTACGGTATCTTTATTTCAAGCCCAGGATGTCCAGAAGCAAGTGTAAAAGCAGCCGTGATGTAGCTGGTACTGCTGAGAAGTGCCAAGTGATAATGATGGAAAGAAAAGTGAATATATTTGAAGGAGTGCAGTGACAAGAGGAAGAAGAAATAAGTGAAGAACGGAAAAGATTCAGAAAACATGGAAAGGCCAGAAGATTGTCTTTATTTGAGGAAGTACTGTTAGTTTTTGAGTCACAAAACCCGAATGTAGACCAGTACATGAAGGCTGCAACAGCTGTTCAGAATGCAATACAGTACCACTATGTCGTTTATGATGAGAAATAAGGTCTGCTACCCAGACATCACTAGATCTTTTCTTGAGGGTAGATAGAATTGAATCCAGCAAGGAACCAGAACCTGTGCCATCAGTATCAGGCGTGAGTGAAATTGCAGCTTGCCCTCCATCTCCTACTACTGATAATCCTTCAACTCGACCTTCTCCCAACTCTTCTCCCTCCTCCAGTCAGTAACTCTTCTTGCCTGTTCACTGGATGCCAGCCCTGTAGTATTATATATTACTGTACTTTTCAAGGTACTTTACTGTACGATTAAAATGTTTTCGTGTTTGTTTTTTATGTATTATTTGTGTGAAAAGTATTATAAATCTATTACAATATAATCTTATATAGCCATTTTTTTTAGTTGGATATCTAGGCTAACTTTGTTGGACTTGCAAAAAAAAAATGAACTTATGAGCACACTTATGGAACTCACTCATATATAGGGTACTTACTGCACGACGTTCTGCTCCCCTGCCATAACTCATTTCAGTCAGTGTTTGCTTGTACCTTTTTCCTACTCTGCAAGGTGAGCTCCAAGGCATGCCTACCAAGGTCTTCAAGTCTGCTCTTTGAAGCTACTCATACTGAATAGGAATAGAGACAAAGCTTTCATCTTCCCTCCTCCATTGGGAGAGGAAGGAAAATGTGTCTATATAAATCATTTTTCCATATAATCAGTATTGTGTTAGGTATCACAAGCCAGCTATTTTGTCATCTCCTTTCCAAGTTTTTCACTGATGCTCTAGAAGCTCACTTTGGAATAATTTTGTTCTTGATCTTGTCTAAGAAAGAAAACATTCAAATGAACATCTTTTTTTTTTTTTTTTAAGTCCTGGCCATTCTTGATTTTTTACCCAGTCTATTACCATGTTACCATAAATGTGGTTTTTAGCACTTTGAATATATCATACCATTCCTTTATGGCTTGCAAAGTTTCTGGGAAAATTCAGCTGATAGCCTTAAGGGAGTTCCCTTATATATTACTCTTTGTTTTTCTCTTGCTGACTCTACAAGTCTGTCTTCAACTGTAACTTTTGCCATCTTAATTATGATATGTCTCAATGTGGGTGTGGTTGGATTCATCTTATTTTGGACCCTCTGTGTTCCCTTTACCTGGATATTTATTTTCTTCTTTGGATTTAGAGAATTATAGAGAATTATTAGCCATAATTTCATCAAATTTATTTTTAATCCCCCCCCATTCTCCTTCTATGATCCTATGATGTAAATGTTGGTACAATTGAAGTTATTCAGAGGTCTCTTAAACTATTTTCATATTAAAAATGTGTTTTCCTTTTTTTGCTGTTCTAATGGTGTGATTTCCTTTATTCTGTCTTCTAGATGGCCTGTGCATTCTTCTGTTTCATTTACTCTACTGTTCATTCTTTCTACTGTGTCTTTCATTTCATTTATTGTATTCTTCAGTCTGACAGGTTCTTTTTTACATTTTCTAGCTCCATGTTAAAAGTTCTCATTTTGTTTATCCATTCCTTTTTCTAATTTAGTTAGCATTTTTATCACAAATGATTTATGTTCATTATATAGTAAAATATTTCTATAGTGTTATGTTTTTGAGGGATTTTTCTCTTTCAGTAGAAACCAGTTCCTTTGTCATTTCATTTTGCTTAACTTTCTCTTTCTTTATGAATTTAGATGAAACACTTACTTATGGAGGTTTTAAGGGGTGTCCTTATGTAGGAGTTTGTGCCCATGCCTGTGGTGAGAGAGCTGGATTTGATGTCAAGAGCCCGTGTTCCCCTCTGCTCAGTGGCCATGTTGGGGATGGAGTCACATACCAAGCTGATGGAGCAGAAGTTGTGAGCATCAGACCTATGTTGCCTCTCTTCCCTTTTGCATCTGTGGTCTTCTCCTAGGACCACCATCCTCGCCATGAGGAGAAACAGTACTGGAGCAAAAGGAGTCTAACTAGGCTCTTACCTCATGACATGGGTGGGCTGCAGTGGGCCAGCCACAGAGAGAGGCAGTGCCTCCAGTGCTTGCCTATGCAGGTGCTGGCATTGCCAATGGGTTCCACTAGACGAGTCTCCATTATTCTTTACAGCTGATCCCTCCCTCTGGCCCCTGCTGCCCTCACTCTTTTGTGGAGCAGGCAGGGCCCCACTGGCTCTTAGTATGTATCAGGGTGCAGGCTGTCACAGTCCAGCCACTCCAAATGATTAGGACCACCCATGATGCTACCTGTGTAAGTACCAACAGTGGCCATTCGTACTCTGATCAGACACTTCCCAGGGTCCCAAATTGCCTCCACATCCCATGGCCAAGGGCTGACCTCTACTCCCATTTGCGGTAATCCTCACTCCAACCTGGAATTGTGAGGTGAAGTATACAGAGCTGGAACACTTACTTAGTTCAGGCTGGAGTCTGTGCTGTGCTCATTGTGGGAAATTGGTCAGCCACTGGAGCAGTCCTCACCCTCTCTGCCCTACCTTGGGAGCATACAAGCATTTACACACTCCTCACAAGTTGAGTACAAGCTTCCCTTTTGTTCTGGTGGCCCTCAAAACAGCCAAGGGGGCTTATCTTCCATGTTACACCCCAGGACTGGGCTGCCCAATTTATAGCTTGAACTGCTAACTCCCCAGGCTAGATCTCTGCACATGTAATCTTCCTTTTCCTCTGAGCCTCCTCATGGGGCACAGGTTCCACCTGATCTTTTTTTTTTTTTTTTTCGCTTGCTACCTTCTTTCTTGGGGATCTTTCTTATTGTCTTGGTTGTACAGGAGTCTTTCTGCTAATTTTCAATAAAGTTTTCCACATGTTCATGTATTTTTGATGTGTTCATGGATGAAGGTGAATACCACGTCCTCCTAACTCGCCATCTTGATCAAACTTCAGAACTTTAAATATAAGAGAAGAAAACTAATTAAATGATTAAAAGAAACTTCCTCATATTTGATCACACTCTGATGATAAATCAAATTCCTGTGGAAGCTATATGAATGAATGACTTGTTATATTCTTATTTTGTTCTATACACAAAAATAATATGTATGACCCTAAAGTGATGCAGGTCAGGAAGCTACAGTTAGAACTGGACATGGACCAACAGACTGGTTCCAAATAGGAAAAAGTACGTCAAGACTGTATTTTGTCACCCTGCTTATTTAACTTATATGTAGAATACATCATGAGAAATGCTGGGCTGGATGAAGTGCAAGCTGGAATCAAGATTGCTGGGAGAAATATCAGTACCTCAGATATGCAGATGACACCACCCTTATGGNGATGGGGAAACAGTGGAAACAGTGTCAGACTTTATTTTTCGGGGCTCCAAAATCACTGCAGATGGTGACTGCAGCCATGAGATTAAAAGACGCTTACTCCTTGGAAAAAAAGTTATGACCAACCTAGATAGTATATTCAAAAGCGGAGACATTACTTTGCTGACTAAGGTCCATCTAGTCAAGGCTATGGTTTTTCCTGTGGCCATGTATGGATGTGAGAGTTGGACTGTGAAGAAGGCTGAGCACCGAAGAATTGATGCTTTTGAACTGTAGTGTTAGAGAAGACTCTTGAAAGTCCCTTGGACTGCAAGGAGATCCAACCAGTCCATTCTGAAGGAGATAGGCCCTGGGATTTCTTTGGAAGTAATGATGCTAAAGCTGAAACTCCAGTACTTTGGCCACCTCATGCGAAGAGTTGACTCATTGGAAAAGACTTTGATGCTGGGAGGGATTGGGGGCAGGAGGAGAAGGGGACGACCGAGGATGAGATGGCTGGATGGCATCACTGACTCGATGACGTGAGTCTGAGTGAACTCCGGGAGATGGTGATGGACAGGGAGGCCTGGTGTGCTGCAATTCATGGGGTCGCAAAGAGTCGGACACGACTGAGTGACTGAACTGAACTGAAACGTTTTTAAACAGAGTAATGAAACAACAAAAGTAGTGTTTAATAAACACTAATCTGAACTGTATTTAAAAAACATATTTTACATGATTTGTTTCCATTTTGAATTTTAAAAAATCTTATTTTTGCTCATGAATTTCTAAAACATCAAAATGAGTATTAAACTATATTTAGTTTTCATCTGTCTTTATAACTATTTTAAAACTCACAGTACAAAATTGTTATACATGCTTTTACATTCCCATTCCCTTGGAGTGCTTCCAGTTTTACTCTTAGAAAGTGTTGAATGTGTGTACATTTTAGTTGACGATTATTATTAAACCTTTTTCTTTTTTGGTTCACAACTATTGTAATCTACTACTTTGAAGGTTTATGGACTACAGGATGACTTGGGAGACAGTCTAGAGTCTGGATAACAGTGGGAGCAACTGTAAGACTACTATAATAATTCAAGCATATGGTAATGGTGGCCACAGACCAGGCTAATAATAGTTTGGGGGGAAAGTGACAGGAACAAAATTTCTCTTGAAAAATTAATGAAATCTGGTTAAGGCAAAAGGGAGGAAGAAGGAATGTTTCAAGATTATTTCTAGATTTATAGTTTAGAAACAAAAAGCAAAACCTATGATAAGAGTTAAAACTGACTTTGAGGTAGACATGCTGGACATCCCTGATATACTGAGATGGGAATGAAATATCCAAGAAGGAATAGCTTGTGGGCTATATTTTTCTTTTTTATATATATTTTTCTATGAATATAAGAATAATTAGGATATATTGATTTTCTGTATGTTAATTTTCAGGCAAAATAAATCCAAGTATGGATTTAATAGAAAGCTTTAAAATATTTATAAAATCTCAGATATGCTAGTGTCTTAGATTTCATTTTTTGGTGATATATTTGCAAACAGAAATAAAATAAGATACTGTAGACTCTTTTTCCTGATCTAATTTCTTCTAATATAGCTATTTTTGTCCGATAAAAAATATAATTCAAAACCTATATAAAATTTCCTCTGTCATATTTTTTAGAATGACTTTGCCTCTTTCTGATTTTTCTGTTTAAGATTCAAATAGAGCAGAGTTTATCAGTTTGTGCTTAAATCTTTTAAATGGCTTCGTCTTGCTTTTCGGATTAAGAAAAAATTCCCCAGACTGAAAGAGCTGCATGCTGGGAATGCTGCCTGTCTGTCTCTTCATCGTCATCACCCAGTACTCTGTTCTCCACCATAGATGGCAGCCACACTGCCCTTCAGGTTCTCTCTCATTTTAAGACTTTGCACGTGCTATGTTGACAGCTTCCCACCTACTTACCTATCTGCAGCCTTTTTTCCTGCTTAGTACTTACTTGTCCTTCAGTAATCAGGCTACATTGCACTTATTCAGTGAAAACTTCCTGGGCTCAACCAGGTCCCCTTGTATAACATCTGGTAACATCAAGACTTAATATCCTTAACACAGTTTTTGAATATGCACTTATGTGTGTGATTATTTGTTCAGTGTTTCTTTCCCCACAAAAGAAATTGTCATAAGGGAAAATGTCTTGCCTTCTTGCCCACTGTATATCTAGAGGACAGAACATAATATATTAAACCTTTGTTGAATGACTGAATATTGGCAGCCATGAGAGAAAAGTTGGACTAATGATGCCATCCCAATCATCTAGCCAAGTTGAGATATCTCTGAGCATCTGATGGCACTTGTATCCTTGTCACACTCCAAGTACATCTCTGGATAATATGTGGAAAGCCAGGGCAGTACAGAATGTATCCTCACAAAGTACTGAAGGGTTTATATAGCAGACAGCCACGTTGTCCCAGATGGGAAAGGAACATTATTCTGACATTCTTGAAGCTATGCAATATTGTGTCTGCATTTTTTAAAAAAATCAAACAAATATAGTGTTAAAAAATAATGAGCATGTGTAAATTTGGTGATGCTCAGATTAGGGGTTAACTTAGTTTACTTTTTATCTAATTAAAAATTTTCCCCCAGATCTTATTTTTATTTTAGAAAGGATAGCTTTTGACTTTAAAGTGTTGTAGTCAAAGTAATTTTATGAAGAAAAAACTCACTTTTCATATAAATATAAATAAGTACTTCTTCAGTTCAGTGTTATTTAAAACACTAAGAACACTATTTAGAACAGGCTGGGACCACCCAAAATTGTTCTTCCTCTCTTGCTGGATTCTAACAACAGTATCTCTTTTTTTTTCCCCAAACATCATGTTTTCATCTGTATTCTTCTCTAAAGAACTGTCTGAGGGAATATGTTTTGTGTTCATATTAGCAATTTCTTCAAACACAAAGATAAATATAGAGAATGCTGCTGCTTTCGTAACCTTGGAAATCAATTTCCATAGCATGTGTACATATGAACCACTAGCGTAAACAGTCAGCTTACCTAAAGGATACTGAAACGTCATGAATGAGATATTAGTGCCATCAAAATTTGCACAATAGATGGATTCTTTGAAAACTATCAGTTGTTCCAAAGTTTGCTTCTAGTATTTTATTACAGCTGTTTGCATTACATTTTAATTTTATCATAATGTGGATTTATGGCATTATTAAAAAAAATTTTTAATTGAAAAATTTTCAGGAAAAATATTTTCGGTATAATATTTTGATAAATGTTAATATAATTGTTTAAGAAGTGTGATAACTTTTAGTATAATATTAGTACATTAATGAGTATTATTCCAAGTCAATTACTTTCACGCATTTCTACATTAAGAGGTGTATATTGCAGTTATATGAAATAGAATAAATGCAATACCTTTTCAATGACACCAATTGTTGTGATATTTGATTTCTTAAAGTCACTGTATTTAAATGTTTATCAATTTGGAAAACATCAGATATTGTAATATACTTCTGTTTTTATTTAAAATGTATTGAAGTCTAGTGTTTTGTCCTCCATATATTCTTCAGACATAGTTAGATTTTTATATCCTTGATCTTAGTTTTATAAATAAATTTGTCCCAACAACATCCCTGAAAAGATTTAGCCTGCTTCCAGTGGCTCCAAAACAACGACAGCATCCTTAGATTTTCCCATTGTGTGGAAACTGCCTTAGGAACCTTTTACAGTCAATTGGCCTCAAAGGCTGTTGGATAAAGAGGGCGGGGAAAGAGTGCAGCACTGTCTTTAGCCAGGGTTCTCCATCTCCATAATGGTGGCACTCCCTGGAGCCTGGAGCTCTCAATAATTCCAAAAATTACACATGGATTCTCTTAAGAAGGACACATTTCTCATGGACAGCTTTCTGAATCAGAAGCTAGTGACACCCTCAACTTGCCTTTTTTGGTGTGACACAAAGGATGAATAATTTCTGCTGAATTGAACCTGTAATGAAGGAATTTATAATCAGTTCTAATGTATTTGAGACCTAAAGTATATTAGACCTTCATCAAAGGGAATGATAAAAAGCAGCTTTAATGTGGGCGGATAGTAATTATTTCAGTGCTCATAATTATCTACAGTTAACTACAGAGAAATGCTGATATTTTTATTCCTTTTTCAAAATATAAAAGGCACAGTGGTCAGCTTCTGAAATGTAAGAATGCATCATGCATCTTTTGGAAAGGATGATACTTTGAATTATGTTATTGGAAAAGGAACTATTTTGGATTTAAATGAGTTCAAAGTTCATAGTTAGGAGTTTTTGTACCTTTCTTAGTCCTATTGTTTCACCACTGAATCTATTTATTGGCTGAGGGAGATATAAAATATAGTAATTACTCTCACTTCATTTCAAAAAGACGTGCGATCTGCTTTCTTATTAACTCTCATAAGAGTTATGAGTGAGTTCCTCAAGGAAGGCAGACCCTATGGATTTTCAATATAGAATAAATCACTTCCACACTCAGGTTTTAGAGGACTCATTTCCTTTATACTTTGGTGATTTAAGATGCCCATTTAAACTGCTGGTTGTGAAGATGCTCTATTTGTAGTTTAAAAGAAGCATAAGCTGTGGTTGGAATGTTGATAATGATTGTTATTTATGATGAACGGTAAATGTTCTGCCCTTTGAGGAAATCATGGTGATCAACTTGCTAGAATGCACAGTCTCTAAACAGTGGTTGCCTATTTTTGTTAGAAAATTAATGACAATTACCCCTTAAAATATTTCTACTTAAAATTTTTAAGCATCAGTAATTACATCCACCGTAACAGATTGAAATAAAGTGAGACAGAGTTGCTAATATTCTAGAAAGAAGAGAAATCAAGGAAATGGTTTTCTTTCCAGCCTGGGAATGATGAATCTTGAGATCATGTAGAGATATTTCTGTAGTCCATAAACATATTTACTCTAGTTTCTCAGTTTGCAACTCAAAACCTCTCAGATATTTGTTCTTAGTGCCTTTAGGCACATAAGATAAAGGAAATCTGTTTTCTTTCTTTTTATAATCCTTTTTTTTTCTTGCTGGAAAATTATCAGCCCTTCTTCCCAGGTACCCTTCAAAGAATCAGATGTGTAAAAAATTCTTGATGTTAAGAAAACCCAACTGTACTTGACCCACTAAAATCTAAAATGCTACCGAAACCCATAATGTGGAAACAATTTAATATCATCCAACAAGATTTTAAACAAAACCTACTAAATAGTATTCACTAGGGTTTCCCTGGTGGCTCTGATGGTAAAGCATCTGCTTGCAATGCGAGAGATCTGGGTTTGATCCCTGGGTCAGGAAGTTACCCTGGAGAAGGAAATGGTAACCCACTCCAGTACTCTTGCCTGGAAAATTCCATGGACAGAGGAGCCTGGTAGGCTACAGTCTATGGGATCGCAGAGTCGGACCCGACTGAGTGAGCTCACATTCTTTTTTCTCAAATAGTATTCAAAAAATGGAATTCTTTAGTTGAGAAAGTGGCTTAAGCCTTCCTTTGAATAGTGATGCCCTCATCTGTTCATGATGCTGAAGCAGTATCTGTATGTTTCTAACCCTTCAGATTTGCCACAGTAAAAGCTGTTCCATGTAGTGTGTGTATGTAATCATTATTTCACATCAGTTAAGATCATTGCAACTTTCTGAATATGAAAATTGTTTATAAATAATGTAGCAAAAAGCTGGTTCAGCCATTCCCTGTGTGGAAAAGTTCTCCCACAGACATAGTATCATTTCCCTAGTTTATCTACTAATATAGACCCAGAGGCGGATAGCAACTGAGAACTATGTTCACCATGCAGGCAACTGGGAGATATTATGTTAATTTTTTTTTTTTTTTTTTTTTTCTATCTTGTCTCATGTAGACCAAGAGCTAACAATTTTGTATGTGTGTCAAGTATGTAAAGGAGAAAGCAATGGCACCCCATTCCAATACTCTTGCCTGGAAAATCCCATGGATGGAGGAGCCTGGAAGGCTGCAGTCCATGGGGTTGCTGAGGATCGGACACACGACTGACCGACTTCACTTTCACTTTTCACTTTCATGCATTGGAGAAGGAAATGGCAACCCTCTCCAGTGTTCTTACCTGGAGGATCCCAGGGACGGGGAAGCCTGGTGGGCTGCCATTACGGGGTCGCACAGAGTAGGACACGACTGAAGTGACTTAGCAGCACTACTGACTCTTGGCTGTAGAACCTGAATGATTTCCTAAAGGAATCATGTAAATTGCCGTTAGCACCCTAAGAGGAGAAGGAAAGATATCTTCCAAGAGAGATATATAGCCACACACTTAATGTAATTGTGATAGGGTTTACGTTTGTCTCCGAAAATTATTGAAATAACACTTTAGCAAAGAAAAACTTGAGCTCACATTAAGGGTTTCCTAATATAGCCAAGACTTAAGCAAATTAAGTAATTTAGCTAAAATTGGAAAACAGATGTGTTTTGGCATCAGTAAGAAACTATTCTGTACTTTAATCTGTGTTGTTAACTAGTAAATAAAACCATAATTTTTATACGCTGTCCTTGAAAATAGAAATGCAAGAAAATATATTTGTTGAGGTTTATTGATTTATTCTTTTAGGTAATTACAGAAGAGTTAAACATTTTTCTAAGTCTAATATTTTACATGATATAAGATATTTAATATTTCAAATACAGTTCTGATACAGTAATTTTAAAATCAAAATTAATGTTTTTTTATTTTTCAGAAATGCAGCAACATTGTTGCATGAACATCATATAATACTGAGGACAATTTCTTCATTTAAACAGGGTTATTTCAAGAAATTTTGATTTCTGTGAACTTGCAAAGGAGTGTTAATTGTAAACTATTGCTTTCATCTAGTTTTTCTTCTCAATGGAATGATTACTTGCAGGACTGTGTAGAGCTCCTCTGTATTGGGAATGGCCTTGAGACCATCACCTTACAATTGAGTAATCAATGGATCCCTTCTGTTACATCATCAATTTCTCTATTTCCAATCTTTGATCTTTGCCAGTTATTACTATTTTTCAAGGCAGTCCCTGTGAGCTGATGATATTAATATATGTCTCAGTTTTTTCCTTGTTTTCTGGGATGGTATTTTTATTCTCTGAAGGCTGTGATATTAAATGTAGTTTTGAATTATAAACAATACATGATAATCACTGAAAAGACTTAGAAATATTTTTCAAAATGTTTAACAGTCCCTTCCTATCAAGTGTGCTTAGAATTAATGCCTGCTTCTTTACTATTTATGTTATTAAAATTGACATATGGCATTTAGTTCTCATTTTTCCTTCCTTTTTCTATAACTTATTTTATGCATGACAAAATTCTCTTGCTTATGGTTATGTGGTTGGCTGTCTTTTAACTTGAGTGTTATGTGTTTGTAATGATTGCTTTTTGCATGAGGATTATGAAATGCCATATAAATTACATGTTTGTGGAAACAAAAAGAAATGCAGGGGTTCACATGCATTTTTGTGTGCTGAATATGTCAATTATGTGATGCTTAAAATTACTTTCATATGACCTTTGACTTCCCCTTTAGTGTCCTACTTTATTCTTAGCAAATTGATATTGTTAAGAATAATAAAACATTTATTAAACATTCACAGTATTTTAATACAGTTATTATCCTAAAACATGACCCATTATAAATAACTTCACTGGGCATGAAATTAGGGCATAATTCATCATATTTCTAAATTGATTATGAAATATAAGCCCTTACTCTGTAACTACCTTAATTATGAACACTGACTTCTACAGTGGTACCTTTGCTCTACCAAGTGATGAGATTATTTATTCATACATTTGTGCAAGTTGCAAAGGTTTTAAATCCAAGGCTACTTTTTAATCAAAACACATAGGAAAATATTTGTGTAATGACAAGTAATTTTTTTAAAAAATCACAGTTTTGAAAAATGTGTGACATAAAAATGTGTAAAACCTAAGTGTTAATGCTTTTACAATAAAACAGAAGAAAAAAAGAAAAGAAAAAACTCTAAAAATTGTTATATCTCTATTTTCCCTAATGGTATTGTCCCAAATTTAATGAATGAGTTTGACCTACTTTCTTGATCGTTGTCACCAGTTCAAATTAGAAAAGACACTGAATAAATTAAGTTCTTTCAGCTAATAAAACTGTTTACTTTTTTTGTATGCAGTTGGTATTAAAAAAAAATCATCTCCTTTGCTTATGATGTGACTTTCAAACCATATGTATTTTTTATGCTGGATATACTCACAAGCCAAATCTGTGAGCTATTTTGGGGAAAGGGAATTTTTTTTTTTTCTCAAACAAAATAGATAACCAGCTTTGATGTAATCACTCCCCAACGCTTTTTGGAAATAATCCTTGAGAATTTTAGTATTTGCACTTATTTTTTCCCCTCAGTCTTGTTTATTCTTGAAATGTCTTTTTTTTTTTTTTCCCCTCCATTTCTCCGTTCTCAATCCTAGGTCCCCTTACAAAGAAACAGACAGATGATTTAGGTGATAATGACGGTGCTGAAGATGAAGGTATTTTTCTCCACCCAATCTATTTGCATGACAAGGGCCTCAATCACTTTTTCCACCCTTCTCTATTTTTTTGCTTCTTGTCTTTTTTTGAAGAGTTGTTTTTAATTCCCGTTTTTGATGTGTTTTGTCTTCTTGCTTGTTGTTACATATGAATATACATTTTTAATTTTTAAAAAAATGAATGTTAAATTTTGATTTTGATGCCAACCATTACAACCTTTTAAAAAGAGGGGCATTTTTTGTTGTTGTTTTCTTGAACTGACTTTTGATATGTTTCATTCCACATTTTGACTGAAACTTGTCCATATTCTTTGAACTAACAATCTCTCCCCTGTAGTCTCTTTGTACGCATTTTGCATGTTTTCTAATCTATGTAAATATTTTACCCAATACAAAATGTTTCATTTTCACATTTTATATTTGTTTAAAAAAAGCCACATCTAATAAAGTGAAAGACAAGCTAAAAGCTGATATGAAGTGTTTCTTGAGCAATATAATTTAGGCTAAAAAAAATACTGTTTTCTGTTTGTGTGCTAAAATATTACATCAATAATACAATCATATGGATGTGAAAGGCATACACCTATTTAGATAACTGTAGTAAACCTTACTTAACCACTTAAGAACCCTGAGAAGATTAAGATTATCAAAGGCACATAATTTGAAGATGGGCAAGTAAAATATTTTGAATTTCAGATCGTTGCTAACTATAAGTAATAATGTCTTTATACTGTACTAATATAAAAATTCTTTTCTCTTTCCAACTTTATGACTTACAATTCTGATATACTCTGTACATGTAAGTACTCACTAGATTAATTTGAGATTTCTCATTCCATTATGTACCTTTACCTGGTATTAAATGGAGTGTCTAGAGAGGCCCATTGGGACTTTCAGTTCATTTGCCTCCAATTAGTTTTCTTTCTTTTTTTAATGCCACCCTAGTTATGATTCTTATAGAGATGACTAATATAATCCTAGGTTTCAAAATAATTCCCAGAACCTTGGAAGTGAAATCTCATAAAAACAATAATGTGGTAAGAAAGATTTTCCAAAACAAGATAATCCACACACAGGCCAGCAGAAGTGCTAGTTCCATGAGGAACAACTATGAATGTGTTCTTACTAAACAATTGAAATTGTTTCATAAAGTATATATATTTAATAAACTACTTCAGAATAGAAAATTATAGAAACAAAGTATTAAATATTTTAAAACTTTATTAGATGTTAATATTTTTATAACATTTAAGAATTATTTTTGATTAAATGAAATTTATGACATTTGATTAAATATTCATTTGCCATGAATACTACCAGTGGGTTAAGGTTAAATACAACACAGTCATTAAATACAACACAGCTGCCCAGGATTGAATGCTAAATTTAGCATTTTGAATGCTAAATAGCTAAAAATAAATTTATAATATCAAAATACAAATTGCGATTTTTTTTTAACCCTGGTGGAAATCTGAAGAATTAAAACATCAAAGACATTTATTCACCTTGAGGACGTGAGCTATTGTTCCTAGTGCTCTATAAAAACAACTTACAGCTGGAGACTTGTTGAATTCTCTGAAAATGCTTAGATCTTGGACATTTGTTATCAGATTGCTTGGTGTGTAACTTTATAAACTCCAGATTTTCCCAGAATACTCACAATATTTGTTTACATCATATCCCATTTAAAAAAATATTTTGATGGCTGCTTTTATGTGCTGCTTTTTTTTGCTTCTGGTAAAACAGCATCAAGTAAGATATTTACGTGTTTACAAGTGATACCTCTGAGCAACCACAGTGAACTAAGCTCTGTAAATGTAAATATATCTCATAGACATAATTTGAAGCATACTTAACATTTCAAATAGCCATTAATAATATCCTAAACCCCAACTTAAATTGGCAGGTAGCATTTAGGTTGAGTATTAAGCCAGTCATCCTAAGAGTTACCAAATCAGTAAATATTTTTAAATACTCATAAGTGTAAAGTCCAAGAAATCAATCCAGGTTCTTATTCCTCTGTGTTGTTTGGGTAATTGTTTAGAAGATAAGGATAAAGTCAAATACCCTCCAGGATAAAAACCTTTGAATAATAACAGGTTCATCAAATGAGTAGAGGGCAACAAATTTCTTGAAATGTCTTTAATGTGTCAGGGAAAGATTTGATTCAGGGAATACGCCCCCAATTTTAAATTTGTTAGATGCCCCAAAATTCTAAATTATGGGAAATTAAAAACTTCATGAGTCCTTTAAGAAAAAAGAAACTAGTAAACATGTTGAAGGAGTTGTGTGACTAATAATTATTCACCAGGACTGTTAAAGGGAATTATGACTTCAAATATTGGTTGTCAGGCAAAAATAAACCCCAATTGGCTGCTCTAGAGCTATTGGCTGGAGAAGGCGATAGCACCCTACTCCAGTACTCTTGCCTGGAAAATCCCGTGGACAGAAGAGCCCGGTGGTGGGCTGCAGTCCAGGAGGTCACGAAGAGTCGGACATGACTAAGCAACTTCACTTTCCCTTTACATTTTCATGCATTTGAGAAGGAAATGGCAACCCACTCCAGTGTTCTTGCCTGGAGAATCCCAGGGACGGGGGAGCCTGGTGGGCTGCCATCTATGGGGTCGCACAGAGTTGGACACGACTGAAGCAACTTAGCAGCAGCAGCAGAGCTATTGGCACTTGCTACATTGGCTTAAATTTTTTATTTATCACAAAGATAAAATAGTTACTAAAATTTAAAATCAAGATATCGATTCAGTTTCCAGTTTATAATTTGAAAAAAATTGTTTTACTGTAAAAATTTTAGAATAAAAATAATCAGCAGTGTATAGTATTTCTTCCCACTTAGTTCAAAGACCTAGATGCTTAGCAAAACTTTATTGTAAATAACATAAAATATAAGCATAATTTAGGAATATTTGTAGTTTTACTAAACCTGAGCTAGTGTTTTAGTCTCTGAGAGTATTCTTTTGATTTCAGTGAGGTCAGTAGCAGCTGTTCAGGCAAAGTCAGATATCTTAGGTGAAATGCGTTTAATTTCTAAGGGAATATATGAGACAAAGTAGAGGGACAATATAGCTCTAATAAATTCATTATAAATTATTACACCTAATATATTTACACTAAAGACCACGTGGCTATTCCAGATTTTATTATTAAAATGATGGCATTAGTTGATAGTATTCAATAGTAGGTTATCTGGTATATCGATTTCATTTATACAGTCTAGTTCTTTATAAAATCAAAATTTATATTTATATTAAACTATCTACCTTTATTGTTATGTTGTTATTTTTATTATAGTTGAACAATTTACTATTTATATTTACATCAGAAAAGACCTGTAGACTATGAAGAAAAGTAAAATCTAAGATGGACCCTATGATAAAATGCTATCAAAATAAAGTTTTTAATGAGCCATTAAAGGTGAGCCACTCTATCAAGCACTATCAAAAGTTAGCAATTGTTCTGTAGTATAAATATGGCATTTCCCAAATTTTATTAACAGTACCAAGTCTTTATGTACAAGAATGTTGCCTATGTTGGGGATTAATATACTATCTAGCATTAACTTCAGGGTTACTTCAAGCAAAAATAAATATTGTTTAGAACACAGCATTAGAATTTTATAGAACTTTCTGGAAAAGAACTGCTGGACACATTCAAGTACTTAAGCAAAGTTGAAATCATTGAGAACTTTGGAAAGACAAGTTGGAAATTAGAGTCAGCTCAATCAATCAAAGAAAACTCGAGAGATGCCACTTAGAATCCTTCCTAGAATCTACTGTCATATTTTCAGTGCATTCTGGCACTGTCTACTCCATTCTGCTATATTAGGTATATAAGATATGGCAGATCTTCTCATTGTGTGCCTGTATTGTTCTCCAGGTGAACAGAATGGTTCTACCAAGATTTCATTACTGTTCACAGTTGGTGCTTTGTAATTCTATGTAATTTTAATTAAAGAAGAATTCTGAAACAGCCTCCCTCTGTGCTACCTCCAAGCATACAATTAGTAAAGTACAGTGTCTGCTGTGAATAGTCAGTTAATGATTTCAATTTAATAATTTATTATTGCTTCTTCAGTGCCAGCCATACTAGAAAAATAAGCTAAAACTGTGTGCAGTGAACAGGCATTTACGGAGGAGAGTTTGACAATTTCAGAATTGTTTCTTTCTATAAGCCTAACATCTCTGTGAGTTCCCCAAGTCTTACAAAAGAGTGAATATAGTTTTCCCTCTCACAAATTTAAGGAGAAAATACATTTAGGATTTTTCACTAAATGTGGGGTGTGTCTAGTAGATGGTTTTTATGTCAGAGTATCCTCCTCTCACCACTTAAAAATAAGACACCTCTCAAGTACACATTTGTGGGGAGGAGAGAGTATGATAAACTCACAGTGATATTAGATATTAAGTCACATTTAAACTAGACATTTAAAAATGTCTCTAAATTCTGCAATTAGCTATTTCTCCAACTTGAAAATCTGGACAAACAAGTTGAGCTACAATTCTTGATTTTAAAATGATTTCCATTGAAAAAAATTATTAAGTATAAAAATCGACACATTTTTACTTGTCACCTTTTTTAAAAAACAACAATGTAAAGCAGCCTCTAAATTATCTCTAGTTTTTTCAATAAGTTTGTATCATATTAGTCTATTCTGAAAGCTGAAACCTCAGTTGTTATGATATAGAGGCTTTGTTTGATAAAATATGTCAAAAGCAAAGAAACAAAGCCATATTAAATGACACTTTGTTACTATTAGCATTAAAAAAGAAAGATTACACACGGTGTAATTTGGTTTCAATTGTGGATAGAAGAGATCGTGGGCTATTATATAATAGTGTTTCAAGTATGTACATATTCATAATCATACAGATATATGTACACATCTAATATTTCAATTTATATAACAGTTAAAACCTTGCTAACCAATATGAGGTCCCTGGTTCCTCAGATGGTAAAGAGTCTGCCTACAGTGCAGGAGACCTGAGTTTGATCCCTGGGTCAAGAAGATCCCCTGGCGAAGAAAATGGCAAACCCACTCCAGTATTCTTGCCCGAAAAATCGCATGGATGAAGGAGCCTAGGGGGCTACAGTCCATTGATCAGACATGGTTGAGTGACTTCACTTCCAATGTTAACCAATATACAGTTTAGCATTTTTTCTCTCTAGAAATTAGTATATTTTTTACCACTTAAAATTATCTAGTGTTTCCCTTATATATTATTTCTAGACCCTGTTGAAAGCTACATAATCATGGTAAATATTTTAGAAAAGCAAATACATTTGATTAAAATTTAGAACTGTAGAAATCACTTCAACTTCACTCTAAACTTTAGAATTGTTCACTTGAACTTAGCTGTGTTTTCTCTAATGTCTACATGACAAAATCATAGAGCCAAAGTGTCAGTTTTCTTCTTTCAAAGGATAAGGCTAATTTGAATGAACAGATGACCTGAATGGAACTGAAAAATATCATTTGAATGAAAGTCCCCTAAATGCAACAAAGATAAAAATATAGATTTTTGCACTCTATTGCCTACAATTCATCTGATAGTACTTGAATAGTTAAATGATACTTCTTTCAAATTCTGTAAAATAATGTGATAATTATATTCTCAAATTGGAGCATAAGTTATTCAATGTATTATGATGCATTCAATATGAATCTTTACAGTAATTAAGATGGAGAAAAGAATGTTTTATTCATAATAGCAGCAATAGCTTTGTCCTTAGTTTTTGGCTCATAAATTCCATTGGAGGTCTAAACAATTGTTAAAAGAAGTTTTAAGAATCATTATCATTCTATTATTTGTTTTAATTCTACTGTCACATCAAAAATCAATTAAAAATAGCACTGAAATTCACACCTACTCTCAATTATTCCAAATTTTGTAATTCAGTTTTATAACATTTAACAAAATTTTAGAAAGAAAACAACAAATATTTATTGCTTTTTTCAGCAATAAATCTTAATACAAGTTGCTTAAGAAACACTTTAACGAAGACAATTTAAAGAATTACTTTAAAATCATGCCCTCTTGTTTCTAAATTGGAAAATATATTCTCTGCTTCATTATGCATGTAGAGGATAAGAACAGTTGCCAATCATTTGTTTTTCAGATATTCGGGACAGTGGGGGTCCCAAACCAGTGATGGTATACATACATGGTGGCTCATATATGGAAGGGACTGGAAATTTATATGATGGGAGTGTCTTGGCAAGTTATGGCAATGTGATCGTCATCACAGTCAACTATCGACTTGGGGTACTCGGTAAGAAGTTTCTTTTTTTTTTTCAGCATCATTCCATGAAGATGTTATAATTTTGTTTTGACTTGTTTTGTTTTGCTTTGCTTCATTTAACTCATTGTTCTATGTTTGCTGATTTTGAAGCAAAATCTTTTATATTTTCAATTAATTCTATAGATATTCATATATTGACAAAAGACAGCTAGGGTTAGTTTTGATATTTAATGATAAAAGGTAATGAAATTATTCACATTGTTGAGGAATGCTCTTCTTAGCTTGGCTGTATAGGAATGTGAAAAGTAGCAATGGCAGGACCTTTCTTAAGAAGAATTAGTCTCTGGGCAGATTTTTCTCTCTTCTGCATTTCTTTTTTACAGTGCTATAAAATTGGCTGAGGTTTGCCAGGAACGTAGAAACTAGTTTATATTCCTTTCAAGAATATGTGTATGGACTAGCTTTGGGAAATGATTGCCTTTGCTGTGTAGGTTTGTTTGTTTCTAGCTTATCACACGCAATTAGAAATACTTTGTTTAGATGTCATTTGTTGAATTATTTGATTTGCAAAACATACATGGATTTCACAAAGTGTCAATGTGTTTGATAATATATATGCATGTGAAACAAAATCAAACTGTAGATCTTTCGTTTTTTGAAGAAAAGTATAGAGCAATATTATTATTTAAAATAAATTATCAAGTACTCTGAAATTGGTATAAACTTGCTATTCTACTTGTATAAGTTTATTTTTTATAGTTTTATCACAATTTAAGGAGTAAAAAAATCTGTATCATTTAATAAAACTCCTCTGTTTGTGGTATTTTAAAGATACTTGCTAAAAGTACAATTATTACAAGAAGTTGTTTTTTAAATCTTAATTGATCAAAGTCCTATCTCTTACTATGCACTTAGAAGTTACAATTTATGTTATTTGGGCACAAAGAGATACTACATTCATTCTTTACTCTGAAATATTTTGAAAAACAAATTTGAATTATATTCTCCTTCACAATAATTGTTAATATCATTTATTTTAGACACGTTGGGAATCAGTTTATTTTTCTCATCAGTGTTAGTTACTATTATTCTAATCCCTTCTATGTAATCATAATTCTGTGTTTATGCCAATCTCAAAATATAAAAAGGAATAATTTTTGTCAATCAAGGTTGTGTGTTTTGGGGAAGGGGATGTGTTTGCAAAACAAAGTGAGACTTGATCTTTTTCTGGTGTGCTGTTTTGAATTTGGAGTATGGTAGATAATATAATAGTTACACTCCAGCAATGTAGGTATAAAATATTTCTGTAGCGTTGTTCAAATATACATCAGTTCAAGTACCCATCAAGTGTAATCATGCATTGCTTCAGATGTTCTTATAATTTCACTACATAGGCATGAGTGACCTCACACCAATGAAAACTCTCCATGTTAGAAGCTATATAAAGAGATGTTAATAATAATCTCCTCAAATTAATCTTAAATATCATAGTGTTGTCATTGGTTTCTTAGACAAGATTTGAATGTGAAAATCTTCACTATCTTTAATGCATGTAACTTTAATTATGGCACTGTTTATAGCTAAATTGTGTTTAATATTTATTATTCTCATATTTTTCTGAATTTCTTAAATTGAAAATCTTGATGCAGTGACTAGTTTTCCAATTGAAAATTCAAAATTAGATGCCAAATTATGGTAATAGTGTTTCCAAGAACTTGAACATCTGCATAGTTATATACAGTGATTTTATTAAAAAAAATATTTTGGCCATACATTATGTTGCCTATGATTGGTTATACTCACATAAAGATCTCATAGAATAACTTGTGCTGTTATGCTAGTACAAGTTTCACCCATTTAAAAAAATTTATTTGGAACTGATGAAGACGTGACTTTGATCTTTGTTTGTATCCTCTTTAAATGCGTATTCTAAATGACTGGATTTCAGGACAAAAGATTCACCAGTTAAAAATGAAGAACTTGATCTGTATAACGGCAGGCAGTATTGGGTTGATAATGGATAATTTTTCCAGTGTTAAATATTTGTTCTGGCTCTGCTACATTCTGGATTTAAACTTTAGTGGACTCCTTTGTTCCTCTAAGAGACATCATACCCTAATGTTTATCTGCCCTTTATAGATCTCCTCTCAACATGATAAAGTACTAAACTTTGTTAGTGAAACATTTTTAGGGGCGTTTTGGAACCTTAGCTCTAGAACTGATATTTTCTGGTCACTTCCTAAAATATGTGTTGGGCCTTAGAAAAAGTATTGAAGCAAATTAATTCATGAAGAGTAAATTATCAAAACATTTGTTTCAGCACACTTTGCATGTGTGTTATACCACAACCAGATCAACAGCTGATCTACCAGGGGGGCTGCAACAGTAAAGATTGTAGGGTTTTAGTTGTTGTTAATACTTTCTCTAACAGTAACAAGGTAAGCCAAGTTTTCTTGGGTGTGGGATCTGAAAGTATCGCTATTTAGTTGGCCCTTGGGAGAGTTTTGGACTTTTAAGTAGAAAATAAAATTTGATCACATGTCAGAGTATGTCTTGAGCTGTGTTTTGATTTGAATGTTTTGCTGTTATGGAAATGAATTTTGGGGTCCAATGTATACATTGTCTAATTATGAGACTTGATCTCAGGTGATTGACAAAAATGTCAAGTTGCCTGAAACAGGTAATGTAATTAGTTTTGCTTGGAATTTGTCATCCCAGAGCAAAACTATTACAAGTTTGTTTTAGCAATAAGTAAAATGTGATAATATTTCAGTCAAAAATTTCATACAGCCAAGTTTGCAGTTTAAAGTATTTTATATTAAAAAAAATTTTGTTTGTTGCAAAGTAGAATTAGCATAGAATGAAAATAAAATACCTCCAATGATAGCATTGCTTCCCAACCAAGACCCTGTCCTGGTTTTTTTTGAAATGGTAACGCAGACTATCTCCGTCATTGCATTGAAAATGCTATATTGGTGGTGATAAGAAAACTATAATAAGGTTGAAGAAAAAAGGCTAGAGTATGGAGGATTCTGCGTGCTAACCTACTTCCTCAGGTTCTCTTAAATAAGTTCTCCACAATAATATCTTATTCAGTGTCACATTCTTTTAGTAAAAATTTAGACTTTAGTTATATGCGTTCTTTGTCCTCATTTTAACTCTTTGTCCTCTGTTATCTGATACATATTATATAAATTGCTCTTTAAAATGTTTTTAAAATAATTATTAATAGTTATTTTTAGTTTTCTATCAATAGTATATGATTAAAAAATCAGAATAAAAATTATAATGTTGGAAACAGTGAGAAATGCTTTGGTTAAATGGTCTTAAGAGAGGCAAGTAGTATTAAATAATTTTTTACTTTACATAGGATAAGTATATGTACTTATGGACAAGCATTGAAAGGGAATATGAAATAAATTCTTCTATATTAAGAAGAGATATGCAATAAACATTTTTGAAAATAGAAGCCATCCAAATATATTTTCAAATCTTAAAAATGGAAGCATACATTAACTAATTTAGTGTTAAAAATGTGTTTCAGCCATAATTTATTGTTTTTTAGAGAAAAATAATTTAAAAATTATCTCTGTGGAGATCTCAGACAAACATAAGATTTTTATTTGATGGAAATAGAATAAGATAGTTTTATTTTGATATGGATATTTTAGAGGCAATTATGCATTCATAATTCAAAAACGTGATTTATTTTAGAAAAAAATTATCTTAAATATTTCAGAGCTATTGATAATTCTGGACATTTGGCAACTTCTTAGTACAGGATCTAATTAAATATTTTGCTTAGTAATCTAATGTCTCTACTACTCACCTATGGAAAAAATAATTAAGTGCTAGTTCATTTACCAGCTATATTTGAAGAATTATATTTAGCTAACTTTATAATGTCATTTAAGGCTAAGCCATTTAAAACAAACTTTTATTAACATTACTAAATATAAATTTTAATGAACACCTAAACTGATATTTATTCTATTGTTGTGAGACCTGTTAATTCTTATAAGTATAATGTCTATGCAATAATAATGCTTCAAGTATTATGAGACAAATGAAAGAAATAAGTATAAATTTGGAGTTGTTGATCATCAAATATATAACACTTGTTTCTAGCACTGTATATCTTCTAAGATGTATAAATATAAGAATAGTACAATTCTCATCTTTAAAGAGTTTTCAATCTAATCAAGGGGGGAAATAAGCAATCAATAAATAATATTGATATTCTACTTCATATTTTCTAATAATATGTATTTATTATTTGATTTGTATGTACATGGTCACTTGATATATAAAAAATCAGGACAACAAGGAAGAAAACAGAATATCAGATGGATCAACATGATACAGTGATGAGATTCTTATTTTAATCTGAGAAGTTTAGCAGATTTGCTAAAGTGTAGGTAAATGATCATGATTTAAAAAGAAAAATATATTCATTTAAGTGACTCAATGTTTGGTCATTAGTTTTTTTGCATTTTTAAAATTTGTTTGACTCTGAAGCCTGAAAGAAACAAACTCTAAATATGACCTTATATTTTTGATATGTATATATGTGTAATATAATCAAATATATATTTTGATACTAATATCACACTGTCATCCAAATGTGTTATTAGCAGGTAGAAGAGGGAATCAATCTGTCCTTGAAGAGTCAAAGATGTTTTCATGGACTTGGTAGTATTTGAGCAAAACCGTGAAGGATGAGATTAAATGAAGAGAGAAGGACATTCTTTTTATTTGTATTTGTCTATATTCTTTCTGCTTCAAAAAATTGGAAGTGATTTGTGACAAACATACACATGTACATAGTTTGATAAAATCATATTGAATATGAATGCATACATTATAGAGAAAAGATTCAGAAATTTAGGCTTTGAAAATATACTGGGATTGAACATAAATATATATTCCAATTTCTTAGAGGCAAAGTAAAAAAGATAATGGATTGAATCTCATAATTGTTATTATGAGATAAAGGAAACATGTTGTATCAGAAAAATACACAGGAGTTTTTTTTACAGTATACTACAGAGAAATCTATCACGAGTTGTATGTAATTGGAATACTTAAAAAAAAAAAAAAGAAATCCTGTGATAGTCTTTATGCCATTAGAAGATATAGAAATATTCTCAGCATATGTTTATATACTAACCCTCTGTAAAAGCCAAAGACATAGTGATAAATGTCCACAACTTTTATAGTGTCATTTTAGCAAAGAACTAACCAAATGCAGTTCAAGTAAGACATTTGGTGGTTTCACATTTAATAGACTAGAACTAAAAACCAGTATAAAGCTATGATAGTTAACTTGGTCCATAGATTTCTTCCCTCAAATACCAGTTGTGCTAACTGAGTTTTAATAGGGGCTGGATGATAATCAATTTTAGTTTAAGTGCTTAAATGATCTCTTGAGGTAGAGATATTGTTTGTCCTTTGGAAAAAAAGAAACTTTAGATAGATAGGCACTTTCGAGGTTGTCAATTCCATTGGTCACTTCTCTGTTCTTACCTTCTCTCATCTCTCCGTGGCACAGGACACAGTTAGCTAGTCCCTTTCGTGTATGCTTGTTTGCATGATGCCAGAATTTCCTCCTGCCTAACTATCTGCTCCTTCTCAGCTCCTTTTGCTCTTTCTTACCCTGATACCTAATCGAAGGCCTGCTACGCAGAGGTGTTGGCTCCCTTCCTTACCATGTCTCCATAGGGGAATTTATTCATGGTTCTCAATTCAGTTCAGTCACTCAGTCGTGTCCAACTCTTTGTGACCCCATGAATCGCAGCATGCCAGGCCTCCCTGTCCTCACCAACTCCATGAGGCCTCCTCAGACAGCCATTTTGCTTTTTTGCATTTCTTTTTCTTGGGGATGGTCTTGATTCCTGTCTCCTGTACAGTGTCTCGAACCTCCATCCACAGTTCATCAGGCATTCTGTCTATCAGATCTAGTCCTTTAAATCTATTTCTCACTTCCACTGTATAGTCATAAGGGATTTGATTTAGGTCATACCTGAATGGTCTAGTGGTTTTCTCCACTTTCTTCAATTTAAGTCTGAATTTGGCAATAAGGTGTTCTGAGCTGAGCTACAGTCAGCTCCCAGTCTTGTTTTTGCTAACTCTGTAGAGCTTCTTCATCTTTGGCTGCAAAGAATATAATCAATCTGATTTCAGTGTTGACCATGTAGTGATGTCCATGTGTAGAGTCTTCTCTTGTGTTGTTGGAAGAGGGTGTTTGCTATGACCAGTGTGTTCTCTTGACAAAACTCTATTAGCCTTTGCCCTGCTTCATTCCACACTCCAAGGTGAAATTTGCCTGTTACTCCAGGTGTTTCTTATGGTTCTAAATACCATCTATAAATAGTGACTTCCAAACTGCATCTTTAGGACTGACTGTTCCTCAAAGCATCAGACTTATGTACTTCCACCTGCTGAAATCTCTAACGATTAATGAAAATCTCCAGCTTAATAGCTGAAATATATTGATTTTCTCAGGTCTGCATATTTGTCTTTTGCATCTAGGTTATAGTAATTATTGCAGCAACAGTAATAACAATCACAGTCACATTCATTGAAAAATTCCAAAAGCTATTTTGGGTAATTTGCATAGATCACTTTTTTTTTTTTTTTTGGCTCCCCATTGGAGAATCCAAGGGTTGGATTATTAAATTCCCATAATAACCTTATGAGGTAGGATTGTTATTTTCCTGATTTTATAAATGCAGAAAAAAATGAGTAGAGAGGTTAAGTAACTAGTTCATACTCATACAGGTCAAAGAGTGTTAAGTGATAGAAACAGGATTCTAGCCCAGATGGTCTTCTCTTGAGCACAACCGTTGATGGCATTGGTACTGTCATCCATCTGGACATGCAAAGAAAGCCTCTACAGACTATTGCCGATTTGTCTTTTCTTTAGGCTGAACCTCCAATTCATCAGCTTCTCTCAGTGACTTGTTCCAACATTCATCCTGGATGTTTCCTTTCCATTTTTTCCCTTTGCCAAACTAAGCCAGTTCTCCTTGAGACTCTTATATTATTTCTCTTTCACTTTTGCTCCCTACCTATAATCCATTCTCCACACAGCAAAATCAAGTTATCTTTTAAGCCATAAATTATACTAGCTCACTTTTCTGCTTAATACCCTCCACTGGCTTCCCCACTGTTCACTGAGAATAGAATACACACTCTGTCCCTGCTCTCTCACAGAACCCTGTGTGAAGAAGTATTTGTATCTGTACCTCTTGTACATGTATCCCTTAATTTGTCTCAAAATGCTCTTCCTCTCTATACCAGCCACATTTTGTTCTTCCTACACACCAAACTCATTCCCATTTTAGGGATATTATACTTGTTGTTCCCTCTGCATCAGATCTTTATGGGGCCAGTTGCTTATTCTTCTGATTTGGTTTAAAATGTCTTCTTGGAGAGACTGTCTATGTTTATCCAGTCCAAAAAGAGTCACCATGTTACAAGTCACCTACCTTTTAAAATTCTCTCTATTGCATTGATCAATCATACCCAAGTGAGTGAATGAATGAAATAGTCACTACGTCATGTCCGACTCTTCTGACCGCATGGGCTGTAGCCCACCAGGCTCCTCTGTCCGTGGGATTTTCCAGTCAAGAATACTAAAGTGGGTAGCCATTTCCCTCCCCAGGAGATCTTCATGACCCAAGGATCGAACCTGGGTCTCCTGCACCACAGACAGATTCTTTACCGACTGAGCTAATAGGGAAGCCTATACCCAATTATTTCCTATTTATATTTGAATTTTAAAATTTTATTACTGTCTAGCACTCTGAAATCTCTTTAGGCTACTTTTAGTCCCCATGTGCTGTGTACTCAGTTGCTTCAGTCATGTCCAACCCTTTGCTCCTCTGTCCTTGGAATTCTCCAGGCAAGAATACTGGATTGGACTGCCATGACCTCCTTCAGGGGATCTTCCTGACCCATAGATCGAACCTATGTCTCCTGCATCCCTGCATTGAAGGTGGATTTTTTTACCCAGTGAGCCACCTGGGGATCCCGTTTTAATCCCTGGCACATGGTATTTTCTCAGAAAATAGTTATTAAATAAATTTAAAGTGTATCTGAAGAGTCAATAAGTGCTGATTTGATGTGGTCATGGGTTAGGGGAGGCCAAGTTTGAGGCAGAGAGGAGTCTAAGAGAAAGCCAGAGGAAGAGAGAGGCTTCACATATTAAAAGATATGAGCCAGGCTAGCAGGAATGCTTTGAGTAAGGGGTGAGCAGTGTCAAAAAAAGGTTAAAAACAGGCAGCAGGTCACACAGCATTTCATTATTTAGGACTTCCAATAACAATGAGAAACAATGATAGGGCATTGAGCAGATAAGTGACTAGATTTGCATTTAAAAAACTGTTGAGTAGGCCTAGACCCTGATCAAAATTGACAATCTGTTATAGATAAAAAAAAAAAAAAAAAAAACCAACCATGTCTTGTGCCTCATTAAAGTGACATGCTTGGTCACTTCTGTAAATGAGACAGATATTTTGCTCATAAAGGACTGAAGCACAAACTGAGTGCTGCCTGACTCAGGTAAGCATGGGAATTTGTCTTTTATACGAAGAGCATCACAGGGGTTTTGCTGCTTTTGCCTCCGTTTTTTGATAATGGAAAGAATCAAATCATCATTATGGAGAATTCTACTGAATTCCTGCTTTGAGGAATATGAATTAATGTGATAGATATTATTCTAGAGACTGGCCTGTACAAGAAACTGCAATAAATTATTGGGTTGGCCAAAACGTTTGTTCAGATTTTTCGTTAAGATGTTTATGGAAAAACCTGAAAGAATTTTTTTCCCAAGCCAATACTGTCTTCTTATTTAAGTCTCTGTGTTGTTAATATGACCTCACTGAAGTTCTGGGTTGTCCAAAAAAGAGATCAAAAAAAAAAAATTCCGTGTCGAGGTTGAAAGTATGTGGTTTATGATTTCATTAAAACCAGTGATTTGGAATAAGACCTCAGAACATAGAAGAAACATTTCCCTCTTCTAGTTACAGTGATCTGCGACTAGAATTGGACTGCTATTTTCAGGTACTCAAAAGGATTGCAACTCACTAGTCCATAAACAAAAAGATAGTGAGTTTCCTTTTCAGACCAGAGACCACAGTCTTAACTCAGTCATTGACTTATTCCATGAACATTATTCCATGAACTTAATTCCATGAACTTATTCCATGAATATAAGTTACTGGCCCACTATCAGTTCCTGGTTGTTGGGGGTCTGTGTCACATTGTTGGAAAAAGTCAGACCGAAACCTTCCTTTCTGAACCTCACAGTGAGTAAAAAGAATGCCATTAGACAAATAAAACTATTAGCACAAATTTTGTTGAGTTGTATTTCCAAAAAAGAATAGGCTGTTAAACAAAAAAGAATGTTTGTGGTAAAATGTAGACTGAAGGATTCTGGAAAGGGTTCTATGCTAGTACAGTTGTAGCTTTTGGTTTGTGTTTCTCTCCATGTATTTGTAAAGTTAAATATTGGAAGATAGATAAATATTTTGAAGTAATTTTAAAAGATGTAAGATAATTAGAAGCAAAATAAGTCCTTTGAACAAGCAGCTAGGTTAAAAATACAAAAATCCAAACAAACAAACAGATCACCCACAATTAATCAGGCCAAGTTCTCTGTCAGAATTGAGTGAGCAAAATTGGTGTGTGAAATGCAAATATACCAGGAAAGAATCCCACCAGAGGGACTAGCCCTTAGCTACTGATCCTTAGAGAGCAGCACACTGTTCTTTTCAGAGACAGTTGAAGTGTCCTCCTTCATCAGCCTTACATCCCTGAGATAGTCTATGCAAAGTAGTAAGGCAATCCCGTTATTGTTTATTATTATTATTATTGAATGGAATATGCTCTCTTTTTCATCCAGTATCAGGTTTTGTTTTTTTTTTTTTTCTCTTTGTTCCAAGCAAATAATTTGGGCTTGGATTTTGCTTTGAGGTTTACAAATGATCCTTTCCTTGCTCTGATGAGTCCTCAATATGAGACTAAGTCAGGATTTACTCACCTTCCCATGACCTAGTGTCAGGGTCCTTGAAATCCCATTCACTTTGACTACTTTGCCTTTAACACGTACAGCAACTTCATCTGCTGGAGCATCTCATGAGGTCTTCCTCTTTTTCTCTCTTTTTTCTTTCTAAAGTCTTTTCTTGAACTACTTCATAAACATTCAAATTTTGCTCCTTTTCCTTTGTCTTCCTATTTTTAATTGGTACAATTTAATTTTTTTTTTAATTCCTTACATTTGTTTCCATCTTTCTATTTCTATTACTACTGACTGTTCACCTTGGGTCCCAGGTCTTCCAGCTGACCTTCTAGCCTCTAGATTCAAATTTTGTGTAATTTCATTCCACACCATAGGCAGGCAAAATAGCTTATAAATATAAGTATCATTTTTTGCTTTTTTTTCAGTTTTAATTTTTGTTTTTTTAGTTTTCCTCTGATCATCATCTCCAAATAGTTCTTATTAACTCTAGGATCCATTTCAGATATTTCCTGCCATTCAGGTCTGCTAAGGAATGTTGCTCTTCTCTTCAGCAAACTGTATCTTTTATTCATTTCTGGAAAGTCCTGCCCACACAATCCAGGCTAACTTCTTCATAGGCTACCAGGATCAGTTCCAATATCTTACTTGCCACATTTTGCCCAATCTCCCAGACTCAACTACCATTGTACCTTTTGCAGAGCTAACCCAGACCAGATCTGTCTCTTCTTTGTGCTTCCATAGCTTTCACTTCAGCATGCAGAAAGCCAATCCTACTTTTTGTTGTTGCATGTAATAACTGTTTAATATAGTAGCTGCCTCGCAACCCAAACTAGAAATAAACAATTTGTGTTATTTGGTTTTCCAATATGCTTCAGACTAGTAAGTACTCTGAATAGATAATTCAAAACTCACTAATAAACATGCAAATTAATTCACTGTCTCCTCTTCTTGGGATATACATATGTTAGAGTACAGACAAGGTGGAAAGGGTGGCTAATGGTGGATGTGGGTAGTGAAGAATACTACTTATGTGCATACATGAGCCTTGTATCTAGTCCATATAAATGAGGTTCAGTTCAGTTCAGTTCAGTTGCTCGGTTGTGTCTGACTCTTTGTAACCCCATGAATAGCAGCACGCCAGGCCTCCCTCTCCATCATCAACTCCCAGAGTTCACTCAAACTCACGTCCATCGAATCGGTGATGCCATCCAGCCATCTCATCCTCTGTTATCCCCTTCTCCTTCTACCCACAATCCCTCCCAGCATTGGGGTCTTTTCCAGTGAGTCAACTCTCCACATGAGGTGGCCAAAGTACTGGAGTTTCAGCTTTAGCATCAGTCCTTCCAAAGGACACCCAGGACTGATCTCCTTTAGAATGGACTTAGATCTTGTTAATGGTAGCAAAATGGTATTTTGCCCCCAGGAGCAGTGGCAAGAAAAGTATCCTCTGGAGAAGCACACTGTGTACTGGTACTGTAATACATGAAAGCTATAATTTATTGGAAACTGGTAAATGATTTCTGCATTTGGTGGTTGTAGTTTCATCGCCAAGGCATGTCTGACTCTTGTGAACCCATTGACTATAGCTTGCCAGGCTTCTCTGCCCATGGAATTTCCCAAGCAAAAATATTGGAGTGGGTTGCCATTTCACTCCAGTATTCTTACTTGGGAAATGACTTAGCAGCAGCAGCCATTTCCTTCTCCAGAGGATCTTACTGACCCAGGGATTGAACTTGTGTGGTATTACAGGCAGATTCTTTACTGGTGAGTCATGATAGATTCTCAATTTCTGCATTGACTTTGCATTTAATATTTGCTTTATTGTTTCCTGCTTAGCTTGGGATAAGTACAAAGATTGGTGCTCCTGAGCATTAAACATAAAAACAGTATTAAACACCAGTCTTTGATTAAAATATATAAAAATGGCAGAAAGGGAAACTATGGACTCTATGTGGGTAATGAGCAATCTATATAAATATTTTGAACTCAGATTTGAGTTGCTCTTTTGTAAATGCAAGAGGAAACAAAAGGAAAATATTTTTTGTAATTTTTTTTAGACTTTGCCTTCTGATACTTTACCTATCTTGAATTGATTTACAGGTGCTCAACTATTGCCAAGAGCAGACAGTGGTGGCTTGAGAGATCCTAAACTAACTATTGATTAACTGCATCCTGATCCATTTTTTTCTAAAAGTGCAGTTAGGACCATAGGTTTAGATATTATTCTTAGAAATAATTTGCATATATGAGACAAGTTATATTTCTCAACTGATAATAAAGTCACCATTTAGAAACTCTTTCTAAAGAGTTGAGGCATATCCCTCAGTTCAGTTCAGTTCAGTTCAGTCGCTCAGTCATGTCCGATTCTTTGCGACCCCATGAATCGCATCACGCCAGGACCAACTCCCAGAGTTCACTCAGACTCATGTCCATTGAGTCAGTGCTGCCATCCAGCCATCTCATCCTCTGTCGTCCCCTTCTCCTCTTGCCCCCAATCCCTCCCAGCATCATGAGACAAATCCAAGAGAAATATTAATTTCTGTTCCAGTATGTGCTAGCTTATTGTATTTGAACTTTGAAAAACATCATCTTTTCTAGAAAAGTTAGTTCTCATAGAGAATATACAACACACTCAAACAAAAAGAAATTTTTAAAAGGATTTTTATGTTAATATCATCATAATTAGGAACAGTTTTTCTGATAGAAAATATGTAACTCTTCTTAAGTTATTTAATTGTGTTGGAATTAAGTTTTTTGTCATTTCATATTATAAACTTTAAGAAATAATTATTATTCCTTTTAAACATAAATAAAAACATTGCTTCACTACATAATGTTTTCCCTTGAAACATGCCATAATTTAAACATGTTTAAAGTCGTAAGAAACTCTTTTTTCAGAGTGTATGTTCAACCCTTCTGTTTTAGGGTCAATATGTAATATTTACCAAAGCAGATTGTTTATAGTCTACAGTTTATATTTGAATTAATTTTTTAGAAAAACTTATTTAGAGGGACCATAGCAAATCTATATAACAGTTCCCTAATTCCAGGCTACTCCACATTGAAATGAATAGTAAATGCATACTTCCATAGTAATATTTTACCATGACTTACATAATCCTGATATTTACAAAGGTAATTAGCTACATATTAAATAAACACCTATTTTACCCTTCCATTTTTAGAAAGTATTTGTGACAGCTTGTCAGAGCATATACAATAAAATATGGTTACATATAAATAATGAATTAAGTTTATCAAAAATAGAAGGCATGGAAAAGAGGAAAAGATATAGTCTCAAAACATTTCCAGAGTTGATAATATGGGCTCTGAGCTGGGACTCTACCAAGTTTTCTTTATTTCTTAATAACAGACGAATGGTAAACATGACTATTCAGAGAAACCAAAGACATTCTAGACATTAAGTTTTTCAAAAAAAGCTTTTCATGTGTTGTTTCATTTTCAGAGGACAATTATATAAATGGAATTCTATGGTAAAAAACATAAAAATAAACAGCCCAAACCCTGTAGTTTAGGCTTAATCGTGTACCCTGTTTTGGTGTGCTCTGCTAACCTACAGTCGTTTGCTCCATGGGTTACCTGTCCTCTACCTGTTGCTAGAGCCAGCAAAAAAAGAACTTCCAAAACAGAGCAGGTCAGGACAAGGGATGCTGAAAACAAAGCATATGGAGAGATGGGTTCTTAAGGTATGTCCACATTATATAGGTGAATTTTCTAATAGATATTTGTTTTGTATGAGAAAATTACTCTTTTCATCATAATATAATCAATATATATATAATTTTCAGTTTTATAGTGACCACATTAAACTACAGAGAAACAGATAAAATTCATTCAATTTTTTTCATTCAACTTATTATTTTACTCAGTCAAAATGCTATGATATCTAGGTGGAATAAACAAAATCTTAATGGACATTATGTATTTTTTTCTGTTTTACAATAAAGTGTATATTTGACACTTACAGAACATCTCAATTCATGTTTATTTCCAACAAAGTAAAATGTATTACTACCAAAATAGTGCAGTTGAGTTTAACAGAAAACAGCAGTTGACACTGATTTGTTTTTTAAATTAAATAAAATTTTAAAATTTCGTTCTGTGACACAAATCATATTTTAAGTGCTCATTAGTTACGTGTTGTTAGTGGCTACCACATTAGGTACTATAACTCTAGACTGATGTTTCTTTACTTTTTGAATATACTCAGTTAGGATAAATTTTTGAAGCAAGATTCCTCAGCTCATGGTTATATTCGTAATCTATGCATATGCTGCTGCTGCTGCTAAGTCGCTTCAGTCGTGTCCAACCCTGTGCGACCCCATAGATGGCAGCAGTACCAGGCTCCCCCGTCCCTGGGATTCTCAAGGCAAGAACACTGCAGTGGGTTGCCATTTCCTTCTCCACTATATGCATATATTATGGTCCGAATATATTATCTATACCATAAAAATACATAAAAGACAAATTTTAAAGATGAAATGGCATTTTAAAATAATGGTTATGTTACTCATTTTTAGACACATTTTAAAAGCCACGTGCTGAAAAATCATTGTGTTGTTTAAGATACTAGTTTCATACTTTGTCATATAGACATTTGGGAGACTGTTTCTAGGATTAGTCTAATGCTTAGTTTTAATGGCTGTTAGGACTGAAAAAGATGATTCACAAAGACACCAAAGTACTTTTAAGTCGCAGTTCGTTACTAATCATAGTATATTTAAATCCATACAATAGTCTTGATAATTGTAAAGACTGAATTTTGGTTAATTAGATTTAAACTGTCATGGTTTCTGCTTTGGAATGTAATTGGCTAAGGCTCTCACTTAACAGAAAAAGAAGTGCCATTTAGTCACTTTTGTGGCTTATTTGTACTTGTAACACCTTCAATCTGTGGATATTTATTGTAGGAACCCTTTGAAGCCACCTGCCCCCTGTGAGTGCTAAATTTGTTACAATTAGATAATGTAAACAATAAATCCATCTAACTGAGCTGATGTAATGTGCAGTATGCCCTAGAACAACAAAATTTAAAAGTGCATAATAGACTACTAAGCAATATCCTTCTTGCCCTCAGGAATCCTCATGCATTGTATCTGACAGGTGTACGTGACCTGTGCCCTTACCTGGTGTGTTTGATCTACAGACCCAGGGAGAAGGCTTCAGTGTTATTCTGTATATCAGAAAAGTTAGATTTCTTTTTCCTTTACGAAAGATAAACATAAACATATGTTTTGTTGTTTTCTTCCTCCAAACCTTTGGATTACACTGTGACTCCCTCAGGCAAGCGCTTCCCATTATGAAGATTACTGATAGAAGTTTAAATGTTCCTTACCATAAGGAGTATGCTCTGGTGATGTAATGTACTGATATTATGGTGTGAGTGTTTTTCTTTTACTGACCATTTTTAGTAGTTTCAATATATCTAATATAAGTAACTAGAAATATCTTTCATTGTCTAACAGTGAGCCCCATGGTATTCTTAAAGCAGACTAGAAACTTTATATGGGTTCTTTCAGTTTTGTGAGTATATAAAAACTCCATCCAGCAATCTTGCAGCCTTAAAGTGGACCCAAGTAGCCACTTAAACCTCCTCAAACTGTGCCCAAGAGAAGAGCACAGAAAACTGTGCCAGCCAAAGAACAAATGCAAGAGTGGTGGAATTAGGATCTCTGTTTTAAAAATATTCCTCGCTTCACTCACTTTATAAAAATTCAAATTAGGCTTTATTGCACTTCAGATTATGATACTCGGCTGAAAGGGATTGAGAAAGCTTTTTAGTCAAAAAAGAAAAAAACTTTTTAAGTGATGTTTCAAAATGTTGAAAGTTTGAGTTTCATTTATTTTTAAAAACAAAGTCTACTTCTTTGCAAATGTCATTATGATAATGAACATTTAAAAAGATCTTTTTTCATATTTCATGGTGGGAAAAACATAATTATATGACATTTTTCAAAAGTTTCAGCTTGATTGTGTTTTTTATAGCCTTTGCTTGGCTGTGTCATATTTATAGTGGCAAATATCAGTAAAATGTATTCTGTTATTTAATATTTTTCTTTTTATTCTATTTCCTTCTCAATGTGAGGCCTTTTATCAGTCAAAAATAATTGGTGTCTACACCTTTCTCTCCAAATCTCAGGAGCTTTGCAGCCACATTTATCTCAGATGCTCATCTCCATTTAACATGATCTTTTTTTTATATGGTGTTTCATATGTTCTTTTCCACTAATGGGAAATAGATCTATGAAGATTAGATCAAAGAAATGATAAAATTGAAATCACCATTTGCTTCCTTTTGATTATTGAAATTATCAAATTATTTCATTGATCCTGTTATTTCAAGCTTCTAAAAGAAATGATAAAATTGAAATCACCATTTGCTTCCTTTTGATTATTGAAATTATCAAATTATTTCATTGATCCTACTATTTCAAGCTTCTAAAATACTTGAGGTTTCCCAGGAGAAAGGTTACTAACCTCCCACTCTAAGATAATTTTCTGTAGATAGCTAAGTGAGAGCCTAATGTTAAACTGTGATTTTCCTTCATTACATAGCTCATGTTCTTGAGCAAAATACAATGCTTTCTGTGTCAAGGTTCTGATGGAAGTAGACAAACTTAAGCCACCTCACTGAAAATATGCACTCATCTCCTAAATTTATTATATAATTTCACCCATGAGACATATTAATTCAAAAAGTCGACAAATTCATGCAATTTAATTCCAGAATATTTTTTTTATTACAAAAAAGTACGTTGACTATTGACTATGTGTGTGTCTAAATAGAAGGGTGTTTCTCTGTTCCTCCAAATAGGCTAAGTTTTGCTCCAGGAATTAATACAAAGTATCACTTAATATGACATACTATTTTTTTTTCTTGTTCACTCAAATTCTTCTCCAGATACAGGCAACTCTCTTGATCATCTGTCCTCTGTGTGACATTTTTATAACTCAGATTATCAATACATGGCTTTCTTTTATTCCGAGGCCAGAAAAAGATCATAGCATTGCACGTAGCCTTTTCATTGCCTCAGGTCAAAGTAACTGATGGTGCTGGCCACAAGAAGTGATGTGCCTCCATTTAACAGCAAGAGAGTTGGTACACATCAGGAAGCAATGAAATATGCCATTACTGTTTCAGTCATGATGCTTTTGCCATTTAAGGCAACACTTAAACTATATGTGTCTGATTTCTCAGAGATTCATTCTAAAGTTTGGTCTGAGTACTTTTCTTTAAAAAGCTAGTTTGCAATGTTTTGAAAATAAGGGCTTCTGGAGAAGATACTGATAATGGTTCATTCTTTTGAAAAACAATAATTAGATAGTTAATTGATCCTAAGCTGGATATTGAAGATACAAAGAGGAGTGAAATGTAATCTTTCTGCTCCCGAGAAGCTTGCTAATCTGTGAAAAAGATATTTAAACTTGTAGATTATATTGGTAAACAATTCGTCTCACCTGTTCAGCAAGTGTTTAGTTATCACCTATTAGACACCAGGTCCTATAATAGGGATCAGGACAAAGTTTCTGGTTCATAGTGATTATATTCTATATGAGAACAAAGATAGTGTATAGACAAATTTAAGAAGTTATATCAGAGAGCAATACGTACTATGAGAAAGATACAACATTATGAGGCTCAGAAATGGAGTTTGACAAGCTGCTTTAGATTAGGTGAGCAGCAAAGACTGTGCAGATTGGGGCCACTTCTGCTGAGACCTGAGGTGCCATCCATTCCAAGATCCTGGGACACAGCATTGTGCAGAAAGACCAAGAAGGATCAAGTTCCTCAAACTGTGATTCGTATGGTGGGCTGCAGTTCATGGGGTTGCTAGGAGTCGGACACGACTGAGCAGCTTCACTTTCACTTTTCACTTTTCACTTTCATGCATTGGAGAAGGAAATGGCAACCCACTCCAGTGTTCTTGCCTGGAGAATCCCAGGGATGGCGGAGCCTGGTAGGCTGCCATCTATGGGGTCGCACAGAGTCGGACACGACTGAAGCGACTTAGCAGCAGCAGCAGCAGCAGCATTCTAAAGGAAATCACCCCTGGATATCCAATGGAAAGACTGATACTGAAGATGCAGTTCCAGTATTTTGGCCACCTGATGGGAAGAGCCACCTCATTGGGAAAGACCCTGATGCTAGGAAAGATTGAGGGCAGGAGAAGAAGGGGGTGACAGAGAATGAGATGGTTGGATGACATCATCGACTCAATGGACTTGAGTTTGAGCAAACTGCAGCAGATAGTGAAGTACAGGGAAGCCTGGTGTGCTGCAGTCCATTGAAAGAAAGTGAAGTTGCTCAGTCAGTCGTGTCAGGCTCTTTGCGACCCCATGGACTATAGCCTGTCAGGCTCCTCCACCTGTGGGATTTTCCAGGCAAGAACACTGGAGTGGGTTGCCATTTCCTTCTCCAGAGGATCTTCCTTGAGGTCTCAAAGAATCAGAAATGACTTAGGAACAAGTCTATAGAAAACAGACCAGTGGCACTGGAACACAGCATATCAGAGTAAAGTGATAGAAATAGAATTTGGACGAGGATGCAAAATCTAAGTTACACATGGTCTGTAAGATTAGATGAACATTCTAGTGAAGAGATGAAAATAAGCTTAGGCTATTTAGGGGCACACAATTGGTTCTTATCTCATAGCTAGGCGGGGGATCAGTGAGAAAAACTGTTTGGGGAGAAAGGGTACCTGAGCTGGATTTTAAAGAATGAATATGAAACAGTTGGTCCAGAAGAGTCAGTACATGCAGGGAACATTAAGCTGCTCATTATTATTAAAACTGAAAATTAGAGGAGGAGGATCATAAAAATTTGTCTGACTGCCAAGAATTTGGAGGTGTGGATGGCAAAAGGACAGCAACTGAAGACTCCCAGTATTTCTTTATAGACCCTGAGAAAATATCAAACAAAATTGTACCATTTTTCACATTAACATTTTGGTTATCAAAAGAAAATAAAATTAAAGGATGTTTTATAGTTTTTATAATCTTCAATTTGCTAAAATCATTCCTATGATTGAAGCTTCTTCATTATATGAATATGTAATGGAATGATTCGAGTCACTGTCATATTATGTAGACACTTATATAAATGCTTATTAATTTTGACATTGCAGATTTCTTCTTGTGTGAATTCTGTCATGATTTTCAGGACTTAAACTATTTTGTAGGTTTTTCAGAAATTTATGAGATTTAAAAAACTAGAGAGTTTATGTCCAGAAATAAAGATTCCTTCTATGTGATAAAGATAGGTGATTCTCAGGTAGGAGTCCTTCAACATTCATTCAGCTAATATACACAGATGACTCTACCATGCTGGACACTGTTCTAAGTACTGAGGACACACAAGCAAATGAGTAACAAAATTCTCTCCCTTGTTGTGCCTCAGATTCAAGTGAGAAGAGGAAAAAACAATAAACAAAATGAATAAGTAAAATATGGAGTATGTTAGATTGTGATAGTGCTGAGGAAAAAAATACATCATAGAACATAGATGGGAAATTTGAAAAGTTCAGTTCAGTCGCTCAGTCGTGTCCGACTCTTTGCGACCCCATGAATCACAGCACGCCAGGCCTCCCTGTCCATCACCAACTCCCAGAATTCACTCAGACTCACGTCCATCGAGTCCGTGATGCCATCCAGCCATCTCATCCTCGGTCATCCCCTTTTCCTCCTGCCCCCAATCCCTCCCAGCCTCAGAGTCTTTTCCAATGAGTCAACTCTTCACATGAGGTGGCCAAAGTACTGGAGTTTCAGCTTTAGCATCATTCCTTCCAAAGAAATCTCAGGGCTGATCTCCTTCAGAATGAACTGGTTGGACATCCTTGCAGTCCAAAGGTCTCTCAAGAGTCTTTTCCAACACCACAGTTCAAAAGCATCGATTCTTCGGCGCTCAGCCTTCTTCACAGTCCAACTCTCACATCCAGACATGACCACTGGAAAAACCATAGCCTTGACTAGACGGACCTTAGTCGGCAAAGTAATGTCTCTGCTTTTGAATATGCTATCTAGGTTGGTC